>RJWT010028694.1:0-15147 GCA_004365215.1 Cuniculus paca | reverse complement strand
AGGGCTAGGCAGAATTCGCTGGTCATGCCCCCAACCCAAGCCCCGTTGAGAGCAGCCGCTGCTGGGCTGCCCCGGGTGCGCGAGTGGGGTGCTGGGAGGACCCCAGTGACGCCCTGATCGTCCGTGGCCGGCGGGGGCTGGGCGCTGATTTCTATGGGTCTTGTCGCCCTTTCCTCAGGTGCACAGCTGGTGGGGTTGGCTGTTCACCCCCAGAGGGTCCGGAGCAGTCTGGGCTACGCTGCTCCCGGTGAGTGGGCGTGGCGCAGGCAGGCAGGGCCCCAGGGACACCCCCAGGGTCTGTGGCCAATGGGGGATGGACACAAACTCCTACCAGTCTCTTGGCGAAGTCCCAAGCCGCTCAGCAAGGCAGAACTCGCTGGTCACGCCCCCAACTCAAGCCGGCCCAGAGCAGCCGCTGCTGGGCCGCCCCGGGCGCGCGGGCGGGGCACTGCTAGGACCCCAGGGACGCCCGAACGTCCGTGGCCGGCGTGGGGCTGGGCGCTGATTTCTATGGTTCTGGTCGCCCTTTCCCCAGGTGTACACCTAGGTGCGGTTGGCTGTACATGCCCCGGGTGGTCCGGAGCAGCCTGGGCCACGCTCCCCAAAAATAATTCTTGACAAAGTCAGACTCTTCTCATAATCAAAACTCTAAAAAAATTATGTATATAAGGAGTATACTCCAACACAGCACAATAAAGTTTATATGTAACAAACCCATCACTAACGTCATACTCAATGGTGAAAGTCAAAACCTTTTCCAAGTTCAGGAATAAGATGAGGATGCCCACTCTCACCTCTTCTATTCAATGTAATATTGGAAATTCTAACAAACAGTAAGGCAAAAGAAAGAAAAGTATGCCAATTGGAAAGGAAGAAGCTTGATTTTTCCTGTTTGCTGACAGCATGATCTTATGTATAGAAAACTCTGAAGACTCCACACACAAAAAAATCAGCAAAACTAATAAATACACTCAATAGAGCTGCCAGATATAAAATAAACAAACAAACCTCAGCATTTCTACATAGTTGAACTATCCAAAAAAGAAATCAAGAAAATTCTATTTACAAAAGCTAAAAAATTACTTATGAAATACTCTTAAGGAGGTGAAAGACCTTTATAATGAAAAGTATAAGGCTGATTTTAAAAATTACAGAAGACCCAAATAAGTCAAAAGATATCTTATGTTTTTGGATTGAAAGAATTAATATTGCTAACACATTCATACTACTCAAAGCAATCTATAGATTTAATGCGATCCTTATTAAAACTCCAACAGCTTTTTCACATATTTTTAAAAATTTTGAAATTCATGCACAACTGCAAAGGGACCAAAGTAATCATACCAATCTTAAGCAAAAAGAACAAAACTAGAAGTTTCAAAATATACCACAAATCTATAGTTATCAAAACAGCATGGTACTGACATAAAAACAGGCATATGAAAAGAGGGAAAATAGCCTAGAAATAAATCCATACATTTATGGTCAATTGGTTTTCTACAAAATTGCCAAAAGCACATAATAGGGAGAAGACAATCTGTTTAATAAATGCTGTTGAGGAAAATTTAATATCCACATGCAGGAAAGTAAAATTATACACTTATCAATACACAAACGTTAACTCAAATGAATTACACTTAAATGTAAGACTTGAAATTATAAAACACTAGAAGAAAACATAGCAGCAAAGCTATGTTTGGGCAATGATGTTTTGGGATATGAACCACAGGCAACAGAAGCAAAAAATAGAAAAATGAGATTACATTAAATTAAAAATTTTCTGTGAACCTAAGGAAATCGTCAACAAAGTGAAGAGACAACCTACAGCATGTAAGAATATATTATATCAAACCTAATTTAAGAATATGTATTAAACTCAATGAGTTTAATTTCCAAGATATTTAAGGTACTAAAAAAGCTGAATAGTAAGAAATAAATAACCTGACTTAAAAATTGACAAAGGATGAACAGACATTTCTCAAAAGAAAATATACAAATGGTCAACAGGTATACAAAAAAAATGGTTCAGCATCACTAATCAACAGAGAAATGCAGATTAGAACCACAATGAGAACTGAGAATGTAGCTCATTGATACAGCATATGCCTACCATGCACAATGATCTGGGTCTGATATTTAACACTAAAGTACAACACAAAACAAACTATGAAGTGGAATAGAAACATAAAATAAATATTATAGTTTTAAAACATTTATTACAGTGAAAGACACATTGCCATGAATCCTTCTCAAAATCTCCCCTTTCTTCAAGCGTACTTATCCCATCATTCTTGCTACATTCAAAACAAGCTCTGAAAGACTTCTTATATAAATATCTTAGATGCAATGTCTATGCTGCCTTGATATCTTGAATTCATTCAAAACATTCACTTTGCATAGCAACTTTGACTTTGAGAAGAGCCACAAGTCACAAAATAATCTAATGAATAAGGTGAATGAGGATCCACTGTTTTTATTTCACATAAATTGTCATAAACATTTGATAAAGGAGTGGTAATCAAAACATACAGTGTGGCTTAAATTTAAAATTTTATTACAGTGAAAGACACATTGCCATTAATCCACCTCAAAATATTCAAAATAGTCCCCTCATTTTGAACACAACTATCCCATCATTCTTGGCAGTGCATATTTAATAATTTTTTTAAATTTAAATGTGATCTTTTTCAATTAAGCCTTCCACAATGAGATGCATCACTTCACCCCTACTACATTGGCTATTATAAAAAGACAAAAGATAATAAATGTTAATAAAGATGTGGAGGTATCCTAGTGAACTATTGACAGGAATGTAAGTTATTATACTCATCATGGAAAACAATGTGGAAGTTGCTCAAATAAACAAACATCAAACTATCATATAATCCAGTAATGCTAGTACTGGAAGCCTATCCATATGAAATCAGTTTATTAAAGAGGTATCTGTACATTCATGTTCATTATAGCATTATGCTCAATAAACAACGTGTAAGTTAATCTAAATGTGACCATCAAAGGATGAACAGATACAGTGTGGTATATGTACACAATGGAATAGTATTGAGACTTTAGAAAGAAAAAATTTCTCATTTAAGACAAGCTGGATAAGACTGGAGGACATCATGTTAAGTGAAATAATCTAGGCATTGAAATTATTTCAATAACCGTCAATCCAAGCACGGTAGATATTTTCTATCAGCATTCTCCCCTATCTCCCCACAACCAGTTTCACAACTTGACAGTTATCATACATAGGTTCTTTCAGCACTAAGATGACATACATGACCATGTGCCAAGAATTATGTGTGACAACTTCCAAATTAAGAGTTTTTATTGGTTTGGTCTCTACATAGTCCTGATTCAAAGTAGTGACATTGTTTGAACAAGTATTGTTAGCAACAAAAGAATTTTAAGAAAAATTAAAAATATTTGCATGCATGAAAACTACTCAGCCATTAAGAAGCATACATTTTAGTCACTTGTTGGAAAGTGGATGACTCTGGAGACCATAATGCTAAGTGAAATAAATTAGACACAGAAAGTTAAATATCACATGGTTTGTATGAAAAAGTGCAAAATGTAAATAACATAAATAGCAAAAAAAAAGAGAGATGGTAAAAGGGATGTAGATTCTTTAGAGATGGGAAGAGGATCTGGTGAAGGAGGGAGAAAAAAAGGAGGTGAGAAAGGGGGAGTAAAAATAATCAAGATGCAATATGTACATGTACCAATTCTAGATGAATTAAGGTTGTAACTCTAACATATGCTAATAAAAATTTTAAAGAAAAATTCTAAGGTTTCAAATGCACACTCCTCAACAATCCCTTTTGCTTTCCCATTTTTTTTTATACCCAAGATGTTTCAAACAATTTCTTCACAGTTATCCCAGCTTTTCCTCTACATCTAGGTCCCATGCAAGTAATCTTATTTATCTGCTTTGCTGCAGTTACATCACTGTGTGGTATCACTTCATCTAACATCTCTCATGTTAGTTAAAAATCTCTCTCTAAAGAAGAGAGAATAAGGAAAATTTAACTCACTATCATAGAATTCTAGAAAGGAGAAAACTGGGAAACTACCTATAATGACTTTTGTTGCATCAAATCAGAAGAATCCAAATGAAAGCAGGTTTTTACATACCTGGTCCTTAGTAACCAACCAGTTTTATCTTTTTGACACAAAAATCTCAATAATAATATTTTGAAAACAATTACATGTTTGCTAATAGCTCTTATGCTGTATCCTCCCAATCTATAGACCAGCTATGGAACCCAAGAATGACCGTCAGGTTAATACCTGAATTTGACACTTCCTAGTCACAACTGTGACTATATTAAGCTCCACAGAATGGCATTAGTAGGAGAAAAAGCAATAAAAATGTGTGAAATTGTTAAGGACAAAATAAGAAGAGAAATATCCTGATACCTTAGAGAAGTACCAACAAGAGATGGCCCAAATGCTACAAAGAGATTGGTTTTAAAGATGGAAAAATTAAACCCATTAATAAGAGTTGTTCTAAATTTGATAAGATACCAAAGGCAATAGTGTTGAGTATCTTCTATTTGGCTCTCCACATCCATTCCCTGTCCTTTCCTACCCAGTTTCATCCTCTAAAGAGCTGATGTGTCGTATGTCCTGAAGCTCCTTTGTACTTTGTCTCCCCACTGGATTTTGCCAAAGAGAAGGGATAGGAAATATTTAGATACAAAGGGAGTGCAGCCAGTTAAAGTTTTTATTTTTCCAGCTCTGTCCCATGAGGTCACCTTGAGTTGGCTTCATCCTCTCTGGCAGCGTTTAGGCCTGTTGGCAAATCTCCCCATAAGGCTACTGTTCTGGGTTCTTCCTTTCTTTTTCAGGATTTGGATGAATGAGAGGTCCCACTCTTTCTAGCTGTTTCACACTGCAATATCCCCTGCTGGTTTCCCTGTAAACTCCTTCTATTATTTTATAAATGGTCCTTTTCTCAAGTTCCCCTCAATTGTCAACTTTGAATATACTATTTCTTGATAGCACCCTAATTTGGCATTCATTTTTTGCTTTTGAAAGTTGATTTTATTTCTAAATTGACATACAATATTTACAGATGCTAATTCAACATGTATAACAGAAAAGAAAAAAGATATTACTATGCTCTGAAACACCATTGCTCTGAAACAACTTCTCAACAAAATTATTTTCTTTGTTCTTATCATGTATCACCTTTCCATAATTTTTTCCCATCAATATTTTTATAGTATGCATATTTTCATTTACCTAAGTTAAAGGAAAAAAAATGTCGCATAAATTCTTTTTCTTGAAATTATATTATTTGGCTTTGGCTTGTGTTATATTTGTATATGTGTTGGAAAATACATTTATTTTCAAAGATGTTTTATATTTGTACTTTGAAATCACTGTTTTTGAAAGTTGAGATTTAGAGAAGCAACCCACAAGATCACTGAATTGTAGAAGAAAATTTACCATGACATGAAAATGTGATCACAATACTTATTGACTTTACATACCTCTAAAATACACATGAACTTCCTTATAAATATAAGCTGTATTAGCATCATAAAGAAGCAGAATGATTTCAAGAAAACTGGGAAACCTCCTAACTATCCTAAACTGTTTCCATCTTGTATGTGATTAGAATTTCTGAATGGTTTCCATTAATGCCTTGGATTTGGTTAAGCAGGGCCCTCTACCTTCACCTATCTTCTATCTCCTTCTTTGCAGAAGTATGTATCAGTGCAGTAGGAAACTCACAATCACTAATGAACTTATTAAATTTTCTATGGGATCCTGTCTTCTTAGCAAGACTAAAGAACAAGGAACATCTGTAAGAGAAAGAAGGTTTGTAAATGTGAAAGGCTGGATTAGCAGAGAGGAAAAGGAAATGTGGAGATACTTCAGTGGTTCATAATTTATGTAGAGTACTTTGCAATTCTTCACATTTCTGTAGGTGGGAAGCACAAATTTCTCAGTAAATCCTTAAAAAGAAGCCAACAGAGAAGGAAGAAATGAATATGGAAGGAGAAAATGGAAAGAAAAGAATGTAGCTCTTTTGAAGGCTTCAGTTAAATTCATCTAAATAACCTGTGAGTCAGTCTTGCAAGGGTAAATTATGGAATACATCTGGCTCCCTTACTCCATAGTTGCAACATAACAAATTGTTAATTAATCTGTCTTTTAATATTGAGTTCACAGTGATCCAGGGGAATGGTGGTGAACCTACGGCACAGGTGCCACAGCCGGCTGTTTGTTATCATTAAAAGCTCTAAAAGGTTCGCCATCACTGGTGTAGACAAGCGCCACTCTCCTAAGTTTTTACCTGTATGAGGGAAACCCTAAGACCAAAACCAGTCTTTAAGCATGAATATTTAATAGTGGAATTAGATCCAATGTACGATGTCTTCAGTCCTATCACAGAGGTGACCAGATAGTATGCAGATTTGTAGGTCTGTTTTGATCTGGGGATCAGTGATTATCTACACGGCTCCTCTGCAAAGCTCCACCTGTGTTTATACACTATCAACACTTTTATTTTTGCGTTTTAAAGTCATAGATGGCCTATGCATCAAAGCAATAAAAAGGTAATGAGATTTAGGAAGAAATTTAGAAGTATGCCAAGAATAACCACAACAACAGTAGAAGCAGCAGTAACAAAACCTCAGCACTGGGAGAAGAAGCACACTTTAATTCTCTTAAGATAACCTGCTTCTTTGTGTGTATTCCAGTTTTTCCTAAATTCTGCGCTCAGAACCAGACTGGGTTAGCTGTACACAGGCTTCACGAAGGGCTCCTTTACGCCCAGGTGTATGTTCTATTCTCAAACTGATTTTTTTTTTCTGTTGAATATGTTGCATCAGTCTGGAGGATTCTTCTAACTCAAACCTCTTTTCAGTTAACACATTGTGACTCTCATTCAGAGAAACCTCCTCTTGCCATCTTGAAAAATAATAATAATAATAATTTACTCTGCCCCAAATTTAAGACATGCTTATTATCATTAGGCTCAGCAACTGCAGTACAATTATTGAGTTCTTTATTGGTGCCCAGAATGACCCTTTGTTATTTACTTTCTTTCCTAATTTAGTCTCAGTTGAAAGACTAGCATTCTGCTTTTCACACCATCAATCAGTTCATCCTTATAGATTATAATAAGGTTATTAACTAACGCTCACATTTATCATTTCAAAAACAAATATAATAGGCTATGTTTCTAAATTTTTACCATGTTTCTAATTCTATGTTGTCAATTCCTCAAAGGAATTTGTCCCCTTACTACTGTGCGCTGTATATACACTTAAAATTCTTTCTTTTAAAATATTGCAGTTTCATGCCTCCTCCAGTCTCCTCTCTATATATTTTCAGGTAATTTTTCAGAGCTTTACATAACTTGTTATCTTCAGTGTCTCAAAGTTTCAAGTAAAAAATAAAGACCTCCTTTGGATTGACATTTAAAGGTTTTTTATTCTTTCTTTGATATATCAGCTTAATGCTCATTAACACTAAGACGAATCAGCTGAGAAAAGGGAGAGAAATGCCTTCAAAGATTCTGGAATAAATAATGTAACACTGTCTATTTCTTCCCTCCTCACTAAAATGATATTAACCAATTCCACATTCCTTCAAAGAAAGCTTTTAAAAGTTTAATACTGTCTACATTCACTTTTCAAAAGTGTGCTAATGCCTTCCTGGAGTCTGATTGCTTTATCATGAATCCTTTTACCTCAAAGTAGATTTAACACATCCTCTTCTTTCGCATTTTCTATATTCCTCAAGATTAAATATAAAAGACCTTGAAACACAAAGTTTTTTGAAATTACATATAAAGTATGTAAACTTTTTGGAAAAATTATGATTGTTTGCTCCTGTAATTTGGGGAGTTCCAAATGTAGGTAAGTATATATGTACAGACAAATATTTAAATCAATGTTTTGGTTTAATGAAATGCTTTTTAGAATCCCTTCTTGCTCTATACTTTTACCAGATTCATGTCTGTGTACATTTATTACTCTATTCTATTAGAGTATTTCAGCTAGAGTCAAAATGACTCTGCTAAGAACTAATAGGATGCTTGTTTTTTAAAAATTCTACCTGTTCCCTCTTCATTAACCAATACATTCTCTCATATGACTCTAAATGAAATTTTTATGTAACTTTTAACAGAGGCCTGTCATTTATGAACCACATACTAGAAACAGTTTGAGAAATCTGTTGTTTTCTCTATTATGAACTTCTAATGACTAAAATCACATCAAAACTTAGAATTTCCTGATATGAGAAACAATTTGGTCTCCTCAAATAGTAAATTCTCAACACGGATGACAAAATTGATGATTTTGCAAGGTGGTTACCAATTTTCTACCAGAAGTCTTTCCACTGGGGCTTCACCTCAATAGGCAGTCTTTTACCCACAATAACAGTGTTACAGTAATAACTGTGGAATCAGAAGTACAGGCACTTATGTTATTAACTTTTACTTCTCCCTGAGGTCCTCTTTCCAAAATTTTCCACTTGCTCAAATTCTTCTTCCTCAAGTTTCAGTTCTTAATGCTGATCAGCATTATCTCGGGGTTGAGTTTTGTGCAGCAGACAGAAAGCAGAGATAACAAGATAGCCAGAGTTTTCCTATCTGATGGGCCTCACTCCTCAGCAGTCTGGATAGTGGCACAGCATTTTCCATAGTTCGTCCGCTACACAATCCAGACAGAGTGTGTCCTATAACATGGTCCCTGGTCTCCTACTGCAACAGAAAAACTTGAAAATTCAACAGACTCAGCTCAGCAAAAAACAAGTTAAGTGTACAAAGCTCCAGCTGTTTCTTTTTCCATTTGAGGAAACATGTTGTTATCCCTTAATGCTACGGTTTACACCAGTTATTATTTGATGTGCCCATCGCTTTCTAAGAATATTCCCATGCTGCGGTAGACCTGGACTTTGGCATGGAATTCTGCATTTTTAGCAAGTTCCCAGCTGATGCGGTTCTGATCCATAGATCATACTTTGAGAAGCAAGGCACTTCAGAAACTTAGAATTTTTCGAATTTTATTGTGCAAAAGAAAATTCCCTGGGTTAAACTATTTAAAATGCAAAATCACAAACTCCATAGCCAAAAGATATGAGGAGGAAGCCAGGATTCTACTACCTTTTTTAAAGTATTACAGATGCTTAGGCTTCAGAGTGTTGCCCTGCTCACTCCTTAAGCTTGCTTCTGTTCAAGGTATTCTGGATGCAGTTTTGGACAGGACACAGTCCAAACTGTTTATCTTGACTTTACAACCTTCTAAGTCTGTGATCTCAGATACGTAATTTAACATCTTCTAGGTACCATTCACAAAGCTACAGAATGGGATTTATAATATCTGCTTCTTTCGTGTCCTTAGCAGTACTGCAATAAACTAACCAGATCATGTAGGCTCAGCGGTTGTACAGACAAACTATCTGGCAGTCCTCTGCAATCATTTACAGAGTCACCTGATACTGAGACTCTGTCACCACCTTCTTCTTGATGTAGCGCCAGACCCACTTCTCCACCCTTTGAAATATTCAAAAAGGATCACAGCGATATGCTCTAAGGGAGTCCTGGAACATCATCAGGAAGCTTAGCTGCTGAGAACCACCCCTAAGCATTGATGAAGAGTCTGTCAGAGAGGTAGCCTTCACGTGTGTCTGCTAACAATCAAGTCTGAGCCTATAAAGCTTTCATTTCACAAGAGATCACTTCTCTTTCCGCACGCCTGTAGGGTCTTTCATGTTCTTTTATGTTTGGAATCTAAAGCTTTGGTTTAGAGCCATGTACGTGCAGTGATGAAACTGTTTTTCCTTCTCTAACTGTAAAAGAAAGAACCAGTGATACTTGCTATCTGCAACAGATTGTGTCTCTGGGGCAAAAGGGATGATGATGTTTTTGATAAATTGAAAACAATGCAAGTGTCAATTGATACTCCAGTTCTTCTATTTCTCCCATTTCATCAAACATCTATTCAATCCCTCAGTTACATCAGCCAACACAAGATAACCTCTCATCTTTCCAAATGCATCCTGCCACCCCTACCTCCATCACATTCAACATCTGTTGTTTATTCAAGACGAATGAAATACCCATGGGGAAGATTATAATTCAAAGACATGAGAAGGCAAAACCCTTTGGAAAGTTATTTGAGCCTATGCAAAATCAAAAAAATTGATTTTTTAAAGTAAAAGTAAGTTATGTAAAACTTTATTGCACTGTATCTGGATCCATATTGTTGCTAAGAATATGTATACATACACCACACACACATGCAGACACACAAAGAATTTTAAATCCTCTAGAGTTCAAAATAATTTCACACAAAAAGCTTGTACTGAACTCATCTGACTTGGCAAGGTTCTGTGAAACTTTGAAAAAGAAAGTTGACTTCTGGGGCCTTGAGCGTACTGTGAAGATCGTCAGGAAAATTGTCCCCTCCACACATTTACCATTCACCTGACTGCAGCCAAACTTCAAATCTCTTCTCTACCAGAATGATCCCTGAAATTATGACATTGGTAAGTGTTTCCTTGGAGTTTAAAAAGCCAAAAATTAATTCAGTTAACATCCACGTTAGTAAATCTATCTGCTCCTTTGCAGCAAGAATATCTAAACTACTTCCTACTGCTACTATGATGAATTAGACAAATTTGGTAGCTTAAAATGACAAAAACGTATTATCTTTTAGCTGTGGAAGTTGGAAGTCTAAACCTAGGTTTACTGGACTAATAGTGATAGGATTGTGTTCTTTCTGGAAGGTCTAGGAAAAAATGAGTTCCCTCAACTTGTCCACATTGTAGAGCCCACCTGCATTCCTTGGTTTGTAACCCTGTCCCACATCTTCAAAGATAGTCACGTTGAATTTTCAAATCTTCCATTCACATTCACACCCTTGTTTTTCATCTTCATATATTCTCTGACTCTTCTCATTCCCTTTTCATCACTTTTTAAGGACACCTAGACAATTCAGATAATACAGGATAATTGCCCAATTTCTAAGTCCTAAATTACAATTGCAAAATCCATTTTGTCAAATAAGCCAATTAATATAATAACAGCATCCAGGGATTAAGAAGTAGACATCCTAGGGGATCCATTATTTTACCGACCACTACATCTGGAAAACTATTTTATAAAAGGATTGGTTTTGGTAATAAAGCAAGTAGTTAGGATAAAAATGGATGTCACACCAAAATAAAGATATTGACCACTTGGAAAAGAAAGGCAACTACGGAGAAAAGCCCTATCAAGATAAGAAAATTATGAAGAGAGAACTTTTCTCTTTTTTTTTGCGGCACCGGGGATTGAACTCATGACCTTGCGCTTGCCAGGCAGGCACTTAGGCCGCTAAGCTAGATCCCCAGCCAAGAGAGAGCTTTTCTAAAGAGAAAGCTTAGGCTTTGCTTCAAAATGAAAATATGTAGGCAGTAACCATAAATATGAGTACTACAGTATATATAGGTATGTACATTAATAGATACACAAATATCTGATAGGAATTATAGTGATCGTCTTTTGGTGTGGGGTTATGAGTAATTTATTCAGTTTTCTATGATTTCTACTGAGTCTCCCTTCTAGTAATCCCCAACCTTACTGTGAACTGCCTTAGTCTGAGTTACATCTTTCTTGGCATAATCACTATAGCCTCTTAAGTGGTCTTGCAGCATCAAGGATTGAACTCAGGACCTCACACTTGCCAGGCAGGCACTTAGGCCACTGAGCCAAATCCCCGGCCCTTGTCTTTTTGAGACACGGTTTTGCTATGCCGTTGAGGCTGGTCTTGAGCTCACTTTGTAGCCCAAGCTAGTCTCGAACTCACAGTGATCCTCCTGTCTCAGCCTCCCAAGTGCTGGGATTACAGAGTGAGCCACTGCGCCAGGTGGTCTCTTTATTTTCATGTTTGTTCCTTTAATCCATTCTCCAAACATCACCCAAAAGTATCAACCTAAATGCATATCTGCCTCCCAAACTCCTCTGCCCCTCCAACCTGTTTTTTAGTTGACTGTTCTCATACAAGTTTCAGGCACACTTAACTTGATGATCTTTGAAGCCAAATATCCTATTTCCCACAATAACCAAAACATTTCCCTTACTATTTCATGCTGACTTGATGGTTGATTAAATTGTATCTTCACAAAGGCAGAAATTGTTACATATAGCATGCTACATGATTCTTTTTGTAAAATTGTATTAATACATATTTGCCACACGTAATGATCATATTCACCATAGGGAATTTTTACCTGTACTTAATGTGTCTTAACTCTTTATACCCCATTTATTTCTGCTCTCTTCAACTCTTCTTCCCCTCCCCATTCACAAAAAGTTTGTTTCCATTTTCCCCTTCTGTTCTCTTTCTTATTTAAATCCATTTTACCTCCTTTCTTTTCCCCTAGCTCCTTTCTTGTTCCCCTATCCACTTGAATATGTTCTACCTACTTCCCAAAATCTGTCTTCCATTTTGCTCCTTATTTACTTTTTGAGGTCCTCATAAAAGAGAAACAATGAAATATTTAAACTTGTGTGCCTGATTTATTTCACTTAACATGATGGTATCAAGGTGCATTCATTTACCTAAAAATAAGTCAAATTTATGCTTTTTCATGGCCAAAATACTACTCAATTGTGAACAAATACCTAATTTTTTTTTTTTTTTGCGCCACCGGGGATTAAACTCAGAACCTCACATTGCCAGGCAGGCACTTAGGCTGCTGAGCTAAATCCCCAGCTCTCATTTTCTTTATCCATTCATCTCTTGATGGGCATATGGTCTATTTCCAAGATTTAATTATTACAAATTGTGCTTCTATAAACACGAGTATGCATATTTCACTGTAGTATGATGCTATTATGGTTCATGCCTACATGTTGCCCCAAAGTTTCATTCAGTCAGAGGTGGGGCTTTTCAGAGGTGACTGGATCTAGAAATTGTGATGCTGGAATTGCGTGTGTGATCCTTGATAGAATCAAGGATCTGTGATCACTAGATTAGCCCACTGATTGGTTTGGCATAGTCCTGGGTAGGTTTAAGGGTGCCCCACCTTGGGTGTGTGTGCTACAGCTAGCCTGGGTGCACTATAAGGAACAGAAACAGGGCTGCTGTTATTACTTATCACTTGCTGCTTGCTGCCTTGCTGTCTTATACCTGCTGTAAACTGTTTCTCCTCTGTGATACCCCTCTGCCATACCACCAGCCTTGGAGCCAGCCAACTATGAAATGAAACCTCTACAAACTTTGAGCCAAATAAACCTTTCTTCTTTTAACTTTGGTGTCAGGTATTTTGTCTCAGGAATAAGAAAAGTAATTAAGACAATTGGTTTCAACTCTTTTGGAAAGATACCTTGAAGTGGCACAGCTGGGTCAAAAGGAACCAGGAATTCTCTGAGGAATCTCCACACTGATTACCATAGCGGTTGTATCAACTTACACTCCCACCAAAGGTGGACAAGGGTTCCTTTTTCCCCACAGCTCAGCCAGCATTTGTTATTGGTTGATTTCTTGATGATAGCCATTCTTTCTGTAGTGAAATGGAATCTCAGTATTTTTTTAATTTCCTTTTTTAGAATCAGTGATGTCAAACATTTTTTCATATGTTTATTTGCTGTTTGTACTTATTCATTAGAGAAGTCTGCTCACTTCTGATGTCCATTCTTGGATTGCCTATTTTAAATTGGGGGATCTCACTTTTTTAAATTCTTTATATATTCTAGATGTTAGTCCTTTGTCTGAAGAATAGCTGGTAAATTTTTTCCCATTCTATGTGTTATTTTTTCACTCTGTTGGTAGTTGCTTTTGCTGTGCAAAAAAGCTTTTTAATTTAATGTGATCCCAGTTGCTGATTCTTTGTGGTATTTCCTGTGTGATCAGGATTTTGTTCATAAAGTTTTTGCCTATACCTATCTGTGAGGGTTTTACCTATTCTATCTTCCAGCAGATTAAGTGCTTCTGTTTTAATATTTAGATCATTGATCCATTTTAATTTTGTTTAGTGCATGATGAGTGATATGGGTCTGCATACAGTCATTTGCATGTGGAAAGCCAGTTTTTCCAGCATCACTTTACTAAAGAGGTGATCTTTCTTCCAGTGATTTGACCCTTTCCAGTATTTGGTCTCTTTGTCATGACAAGTAGTTAAGTGTGCTTGGATTTGTTCTATACCTTCTTTTCTGTTCCATTGATTCTTGGTTCTTTTTCTTTGCCACTACCAATCTTAACACATAACAGTTCTTAGCAAATAAGTTTAATAATTGCACTACTTTAAAAATAAAAATACAAATAAGATACCATGCCCTCTTTTTACAGATAATAATGTGCAAGCTGCTTCTGCTTTTGTCAACACTCTCTATTAACTTGTCTTGCCAGGATATAACCTTAATGACCAGAATCCAATAATAATTGGTCCATATCCTTGGGCCAAAGTGATGTGCTTCAGAAAACCAATCGTTCTGGCAGGATAGAAATTACTTACTGTAGAAATTACTAGACGGAACTATAATTGCAACCATGTGAAACATGAAGAGAAGTTACAGCAAAGACTGGAAGCATCTGCAGAAGTTTTGCTACTGCTCAGACATTATGGATAGTAAGCTTCCCTTTCCCAAAATACTTTTTAATTGGGTTAATACATCTCCTTTCAGGGAAAGTGTGGCTCCCACTTGCAGTGAACTAGCTTGATACAGCACTGCACACACACGAAGACAGATGGAGAATGACACACCATTCAATGCAGTCAAGTGATAGATGTTTCTCCTATATGTCTCCAGACAGTATTTTTGATACAAACTTGACTGCTTTGATACTTTATTCATTGGTCCTAAAAAGATGGATTTTCCTCCTTTTGAAATAAGTAGACAGGAAGAAATATCTAATAACTTTGTCATGAACATATTTTTAATGTGGAATAAACTAAACCATCTGCCAGAAATTCCAGGGCAGAAAGAGGGTAGTCCTCAAGCAAATATTGTGACACACTTGTTTATCTGATGCCCTCTGTCCTTTCCATTCATGTAGGTTCAGAACAGCTGTTTGCCGCAGAGTTACAAAGGTGAATACAAGAAGTGTTTCTATTACTATAATCTTTTGTTTTTTCTTTTGGTCTAAGCCAGTGCAGATCTACTTTCTGACTTATTTTAATGGAATAGTTTTA
>RJWT010028693.1:0-15150 GCA_004365215.1 Cuniculus paca | reverse complement strand
TTTAAAATGTCTGAGACAAACATAAACAAGCATATAACATGGTAAAACTTCTAGAGTGCAACAAAAGTAGTTTCAAGAAGAAAACTGTGGCAATAAATATTACATCAAGAAAAAAGAAAGAACTCAAATAAACAACCTAGGTTTATACCTTGAGATATTATTAAAAACAAGAATAATCTGAGTCAAATTTAGCCTGAAGAAGGATATAGTAAGTCAGAGCACAAGTAAATGAGAAGAGACTAGGAGTAATAGAAAAGATCAATAAAACTAAAAGATATATGTTTAATTCAAAGAAAACCCGTAAACTTTATCTAGACAAGGCAAGAAAACTCAAATAAAATCAGCACTATAAGGGGAAATATGACAACTGATACCACAGAAGTACAAAGGATTAGAAGACTACCATGCCCAACAAATTACATAATTTAGAAGAAATGGATAAATTTCTAGACACATACTACCTACCAAGACTGACTCACAAAGAAATAGAAAATGTGAACAGACCAATAACTTAAAAGATTGAATCTATAATAAAATGTCTTCCACCACAGAAAAGCACAGAACTTGATACTTTCTCAGCTGAATTCAGTCAAAAACTTAAAGACCTAAAGTCAATGCTTCTCAAACTCCATTAAACTGCTGAAGAAGAGGAAATTGTTCTAAATTTGTTTTACAAGACAAGTATTACTCTGATATCAAATCCAGAAAATATTACAAAAAAAAGAAGATTACACACCAAAATCCTTGAAAAAAAAGGCAAATGCAAACATTTTCTGCAAAATCCAACAAACTAAATTCAGCATTTTAATTAATGTATCATTCAGTATAATCAAGTGAGATTATCTGAGGGGATATTTCTACATATGTATATATGGAACTGCAATAAATCACATTAATTAACAGAATGAAGAACAAAAAACATAAGTATCATAATAGATGTAACAGAAATTTCATCAGATTTTTCTCATGATAAAAACTCTCAACGAATTGGATATAGAGAGGATATAAATCACAACAGCAGAGGTCACACATGACACATCCATAGCTAACATCATACACAATGGCAAAATGTTGGAAGTTTTTTCTCTAAGACCTAGAGCAAAATATGGATTCTGACTTTTATTAGTTCTTTCAATGTAAAGCTGAAAATTCTAACCAGACCAATTATATAGGAAAAACATATAAAAAAGATCCAAATTAGAAAGGAAGAAGTTAAATTGTCTCTATTTGTAGAAGATATAACTTCATATAGAAAAAGTCCTAGATACATTATAAAAAATTCTTAGATGAAAAAATTAGTAAAGTTTCAAAATACAAAAACAGCAGCAAAAATCAATAACACTTCCATATACCTACACCAAATGACCCAAAAGAGAAATCAAGTAAGCAATTCAATTTGCAATCGCTACAAAGCAAATGACATAAAAGACCTGTACTTTGAAAAATAAATTTTAGAGAAAGAAATTGAGGAACACATAAGTAGCAAGATATTCACATTCATGGACCAGAAAAATTAATATTGTTAAAACATCCATACTTCCAGGTATTGTTTTGATTGTGTTCCAAAAACATATTGGAAATTTAATCCCCAAAGCAACAGGTGATTGGATGTGGTTATCATAGAAGTTGGATACTTATAAAAAGATTAAGTTGGCACTCTTTGATATCTTGCCTACTCTTACTCTTCTGTCTTCCACCCTGTAATAATGGAGCACAAAGGCCCTCCTCAAATATCAGCCTCCATCTGGGTCTTCCCATCCTCCAGAACTGTGAGACTATAAAAATTCCTGCTCACTATGAACTGTAGTATTTCATTAAGAAAACACAGAATAGACTGAGATACTACCTAAGGCAAATTACTATCAAAGTTACAATGACATTTTTTTCATAGAAATATAAAAAATGTTAACAAGGAAAGACCCTAAGAAGTCAAAGAAAATTTGAGCCAAAAAGTATAAAGTTACACTTATCATGTACTTGCTTTTAAAATAAACTACAAAGATAGAATAATCAAACCAGCACAGCATCAACATACAAACATATGCAAACAAATGTAGCAAAATTAGCCTAGAAATAAACTTATGTATTTGTATTAAACTGATTTTCAACAAAGTTGTCCCGAACATGATATGGACAGGACAGTCCATACAATTAATGCACTGGGACAATTGGAGATCGATAGGCACAAAAGTGAGATGAGATCCTTATCTCATAAAACACCAGAATTAGCTTAACATCAATTGATGACTTAAAAATAATATCTGAAACTATAAAACCCTTAGAAGATAAAATATGGGAACAGCCCCAGAACACCACTCTTGGCAATATATATACATATATATATTTTTTTCTTTTTCCTAGTGCTTGAGGTTGAACCTAACACCTTGATTATACTAGGTAAGGACTCTACCACTGAGTTACATCCCCAACCCTGCACAATGAATTTTGGATATGAACCTAAAAGCATAAGCAATAAAAACAGAAACATAAATGGAATTACATCAAATTAAAAAGCTTTTCTATAACTAGGAGACAACAGACAGAATGAAAGAGAATATTTGTTAACCATATATTTTATAAGGAGTTAATATACAAAATATATAAGGAATTTACACAACAAAATAGTAAGAATAAAATTCCCCAATTTAAAAAAAATGTTTTAAAAAATCTAAATAGCCAGTTCTTTAATGAAGCATACAAATAGCCAACAGGGATATGAAAAGTACTCAAAATTACTATGCATTAGAAAAATGTGAATTGACAGCAATCTGTTATCACCTCACTCCTCCTAGCAATAAAGAGTGAAGATGATGGTGTGAAGTGGACAAATATATATATCATGTTGGTAGGAGT
This sequence comes from Cuniculus paca, assembly GCA_004365215.1. Classification (NCBI taxonomy): domain Eukaryota; kingdom Metazoa; phylum Chordata; class Mammalia; order Rodentia; family Cuniculidae; genus Cuniculus; species Cuniculus paca. The sequence goes on along the minus strand of RJWT010028693.1, from coordinate 12,297 downwards.
GGAAATTGCCTCAACCACTAATGGAAAACAATCCAAAGGTCCCTTGGTATATTAAAAATCAAAGTACATATAATGTATGTAGTAACAAAAAATGAAACCAGTATATAAAAGAGGTACCTGCACTCTCCATCGATTGGAGCATTATGCACAATGGAAGAGATATGAAATTAATCTAAATGAGAGCCATACTACCCTGAACATGCGCCATCTCATCTGATCTCAAAATTAACCTAGATATCCATTACTAAAGACATGTAAAAAAACAAAAAACAAAAAACAAAAACAAAAAGAAACAAACACAAAAATTATATAGATGAATATATATGAGTTGGGCGTGAATGGCTTACTCCTCTAATCCCAGCACTAGGGAAACTGAGGCAGGAGAATTGCTGTGAGTTCAAGGCCAGTCTGGGCTACAAAGTGAGTTCAAGGCTGGCCTGAACTGTATAGAGAAACCCTGTCTTAAAAAAAATTATAAAGAATATATATTTATATATATATATGAATAGTATTCAGCCATTAAAAAGGGAATATTATCTTTTGTGATAACATATATAGAATGTTGACTGAAATAGATTGATACAAAAATATAAAACCTCATCTCACTTATAAGTGTAACTGGAAAAAGATAAACTCATACAAGTACTGAAAATGACGGATACCAGAGACCAACAGCAAAAGGAAGACCGGAAGTTGATAGAGGATACAAAATTTTATTTACGTAGGTGCAATATGGTTAAGTGATCTATTATACAGCATGCTGACTACAGTTAATAACTATGTTTTGTATTCTTAGACATTGCTAACAGAGGAGACTAGATTTTTCTACATGTGTACACACATATACACACAAAGGTAACTGTGAGTTAATGCTTGTGTCAATAGCTCAATTCACGCACTCTATGACATTTACAAACTTCAACATAGCATGAGCTCAACAAATATGTGCAGTTGTTTCAACTGAACAAAAACATAAGGAAGTACCTGTAAATAAATCTAGACATAAGTAAACCATGTCTTAAAACCCTACCCCTTTACTGTCTCCATAAACCAACTAAATCTTTGCCAGAATCAAGCAGTAGATTCTTCACTCAATTCTCAGCTCTGACTTGTTTTCTTCTGCTTGCAGTCAACATAGTATTTAGGTTTTATTAAATTGGAGTTAGATAATAAAAATCTTGCATAAAACCAATGATCTTTTCTTGTCAACTTGAGTTAAAGCATTATAATATAATATAATATGATTACAAATTCCAGTTTATCCCCAAGAGTCTTCATTTATATTTCTTGATTTAGCCTGGTTAATGATAGTTCCCTTTTCACTATGAAAATCATCCTATTGAATGATAATACAGAATTACTTGGCAAACTCCAATCTTCCCTAAATTCCTCTCCTCATCTGCTCCACTCTTCCCCAACTATTCAGAGGCATAGGCCTCACTCCTTGATGTTCCTGCCTCAGGGACTTTCACTTGTATGTTACATTTCCTCGGGCTGAAAACCTTTATTGTCTGCGTCTCTCATTTCTTGATGTTTCTGGCAAGATTTAAACTTATCAGTTAATTCTTCTATTTGTAGTAATAATATTCTCATAGTTGTATTTGATATAATCCAATTTTTAACACTGCTTTCTTTTCCACCCTAGGTTTTGTAATTTTTTGATATATGCTTTTTATATATTTTTAGACTCTCCTTGCCCTGCTAGAAAATACGTAAATTCTGAACAAGAACTTGTTACTATGCATTTATTTCCAATGATGCCTGTCATATAATATGTACTTATTATATATGTCTTTAATATAAAAATGAAGACTAATTTTATTGCAAAACATTACGCAATATACAATGGATGTAAAGTGCTGACACATGAGAAAATAATTCTATATACTGTTATGCAGACACTGTATTTCTAAGTAATCTTGAGCAATAAGATTGAAAAACAATAGAATCAATCAAGCAACTCAAAAACAATAAAAACTTGAAAGGAACTTTTTTAGTATACTTACCAAAGTAATGAAAAATATCAAAACTGCATAGAAATATATGCATTGTATGAGAAACATTTCAATTTGAGGTCACATGCTTAACATTCTATGAAGAAATACTAATAATGCCCCATGCATGGTGATAGTATCATCCTTTCCAAAAGATAAAGTGGAATCCACTCCATGAGTGATTATCTTTCCTTTTTTATTGATTTAGTCTCTCCAGAGCTAAAAAAAAAAAAAAGTTTGCTTAGACTAAATCATTGACATGAAAGAGAATAGATAATACCAGCAGAGAAATAATTCTCTGTGCATGAGGACAAAGTAGTCTGTGTATTGTCTTCATTTATACTTGATTCAAACCCAAATACAAGTGTATCTATAGAATTGTGAAAGATACGTCATCGTGAATAAAAGTTTTCTATGTCTTAGATTTCAAAGTATCACGTGATCAAACCTTTCAAAAGTGCAATCTCCACTTTTGAGATACAACAATTAATCGTGAGTTACAAAACTATTTCTATGGATTTGTCCTGCTGAAGCATAAGAAATATCATATCTCCACTCTCAAGTTTGTCCTTAGTGAAGGGAATGACTTAATTTTTTAATATCATTGGCAAAGAGATTAATTTTGTGTTGTTTCTCTCACCTTCTGGACACAAGAAACTTATCACAAGGTGTTGAAACACAGACATTTGGTGACTCATTACACTCTGGGTAAACAGAACAGTTCAGTTAGCAAAAAGATACTCTGAGCAAACCCATGAGCTAAGTATTTTCCATATTTTATTGAGATATTTTAAATAGTTAATTAATGGGAGGAGAATATTTTCCAAATTAGTTTAAATATTTAATCTTGTAGTAAAATTTTCAGTGGAAAATTTTTTTTATAACTTGAGAAGTGATTCTAAAAAGCTCTATTAAGAAAAAGTAAGAAGAGTAAAGAGATTTTTTTGATAAGGATGATTAAATGCTTTCTTTTATACAAAGCACAAGCTAAATTTAGAATTATCAAATAATTATTAAATATAAGATTAATAGCACAGAAAAAACATTAACAATACAAAATAAACAGCTCAGTGTATTAGAATTTGTGCATATAATAAAAATAGAATCATTAATGAGAAAAAATTTTGACTTTTAAATATGTTGCATTGGAAGAATTGGTTAAATGTTTAGAGAAAATTTAATTATTTCTTCATATCTTATTCCCAAATAATTTTCAAGTACACTAAATAAATGCAATAAATAATAACATTAAAAACTTTAGATGAATATTAGCTGAACTCTCTGAATAGCCAATGACTTGTTGAGAATATAATGATACAATCTCGTAAAGTGAAAAGGTCAGTTAAGTACACAAAATTTTACCACATTTGTATTTCAAACTTGTTAATAATACTTCATATGACAAAGGCAAGGGAGCCAAGTATAACAAATATAAATGCTAATACAATTGTCTCTTTGTATCTTTAGGGCATTGGGTCTGGAAACATCCAAGAAAAACAAACTCTGCAGATGATCAAGTCCGGGCGCAGTGTGCGACTGTGGTAGCACAGAGGATGAAACAATTACTTGGACAGATTTGGTCTGATACTGAGGCTCAAAGGGATTGTCCCAAAGACAACACCCAACATCAGGGAATCTGCTCCCAAGGGATCACCTCCAAACTGAGAACTGTATGGCTTTTATTTAGAATACCAGGCAGTAGAGTAGAAAAAGCAAAAGAAAAACAGCTTGGGTAAAGAACTGTGCAAAGTCTAAGCAGTTTACTGGGACACGGGAGGAACAATAGTTGAACACAACACCCTTTAATAGTCTAAACATCCTGCTGTTCTCAGCATATCACGTTCAGGGCCTGCGTGCTTTGATTCCACAGGCTCCTTTGTGACTTTGACCATTCATTCCTCTGGTCAAACCCCCCCGAAGTCCCTTACATAAAATGCTGGACTACTTTCACATAACATATGCCCATCCTCCTGTGTAGTTTAAATTTTGATTACTTGAGAAACCTGCTATAAAGAAAACGTTATGTGAATCGGTGTTGTGCCATTTTGTTTAGAAAATAATGACAAGAAAGAAGCACATACAGGCACAATCTTTAAAAATATTTTAATTTCTTAGTGCACTGAATCCACAGATCCAGAATTTTTGGATACAGAAGGTGAGTGACCTTAGCAGATGCTTAGATAAATAAATTCATTAAAGGAACAACTTAAAACCAGTAAATCAATGATAGTCATGATCAAGTCACTTTCAAATGACAGTTGAAATGAAAAAAAACTATGGAAAACATCCATCATTATTAACAAACAAATGCGATATAGTAAACCAGCTATTATTTTCCATTTATCAAATTAGAAGATTTTTACATAATGATGATACTGCACTGTTGTAAGAAGTCAACAATATAAGCACTTTATATAGACTGCTTAAAAGAAAATAATGACTTAGTCATTGGAGAAAGCAATTTTGAAAGGGCAAAGGGGATGGAGATATTTCTCTTATATATGCATAAAGTTTATGAAACTATGACCCTTAGGTTACAGTTTCAGAATAGAGTCAAGACCAAAACAGAATCAAGCCTACAAACCAAAAACTTTCTTTATTTTTGGACTAGATGAGTATTTCTTAAAATTTCCCCTTTTTTAATCCACTCATTTCTATAATAGAGAAAGCTGCCCTCTTCAATACCTCTATGATAAAACTCTTCTCAGTATACCAATCTACGACCATTCGTACTGACCAGGTCTGTATCTATAAAATAAGAAAGAATAGATCTGGTTACCTAGGAATTTAGGGAGAGGGGAGTGAGTCAAAGAAAGAAAAAAGAGAGAAAGAGAGAGAGAAAGAAAGGGAGAAAGAGAGAGAGAAATAAAGCAAGAAAAAAGGGAGAAAGAGAGAAAGAGGGAGATGGAGAGGGAGAGAGAGGGGAAAGGGGGGGGAAGGAAGGAAAGAAAAGAGGGAGGCAGGGAAGGAAGGGAGGAAGGAAGGAAGGAAGGGAGGGAAGGGAGCAAGGAGAAAGAAAACGAGAGTTTCTCTTTAGGAACTAGACTTAAGAATACTTCCAGTATTAAGATTTAGGAATACTAGTAGTTAGTATTTTGTTGTTGCACAAAGAGGACAATTACTTACTGATCAAGACTGTTGTTCAAAAGCAAGATCTACTTGTAGTCTTTAAATAATGCTAAAACATTGGATTCAATTTCTATGGCTATTAGTAGTTTACTGATTAAGTAAACTCTAAATCATTCATCTAGGATATTGCAATAGTGATTAAAAATCATGTATTCAAACAATAATTAATGAAATGAGAAAAACCTAAGTAGAAGAAAAGCACCACAGAAAACACATTTCCAATGAGACTATTATTACAGAAAGAACAATAAAGGTAATACACTAAAATATTGCCATTTATATTCTAAACTTTTTCTTCTAATTTCTTGTATACTATGTGTTTTCTAATGTCCTGGAACTAAACACAGTTTTATTTTAATACTTTCTGAAAGTGATGAGAATAGATGAGAAAATGATCTTCTAAAATATTGGGTTTTGTTTTCATTTCTGTATTTTTACCAGTACAAGAAAGGTAGTTACTTGAGAGTCAACTCAAGTTACTAAATGTTAAAGCAGTAGATTTTTCTCCCAGTAGATCCATCTAAGCATTAGCATTCCTGTTGTCTTGCTCTCTGCTATCATTGCTGCTGTGAGAGGAAATGGCATAATCATGAATCTAAACTCGAGATGGAGACTGACAGTGTGTTGGTAAAAGAAACTCATTTTACCTAGCCCAAGTCTAAATAGAGGCCACAGAACTAATTTATCTTTTGATAGAGTCCCATTCTAAATGAGAGGAGAAATGGCAATGCATTAGTCTATGTCTCTAATGTCACAGTTCTAATTTAACACATTACTGAGAAGATAAATCTTTGAGTGTGTCCTGCATAAATAACATATTGTTAAGACCGTGTTAATAAGCACCTTATTTTAATTTATTCTTAACAAATAGTAAATATGTACAAATATTTATAGAGTGTTTTAAGGTATAAAGAGTAATAACTCATGAAATCAACCAACCAATCTCCCAGTTTAAAGAACATTCTTGTGACTTAAAATCTCTATGAAACTTCCCTACTAGTCGCGACTATTCTGAATTTTATATTCACTATATGCTTTCTTTTCTTACTTGCTCAGAATGATGTATAATGGGATCATATAATATATAGACATTAATGCTGGCTCTTTAGCATAATGAATTCCAGATTCATCGATGCTGCTGCACTTATCAGTAGTTTATTCTTTATACTGCTGAGTAGCCGCTTTACAAAGCTTTCAAATCCCTAGGGCAAAAATATCTGACACCCACAATTTAAAGGCGAAGAGGCTTAATTTGCCTCTTAGACTTGGGGGATTCAGTTCTTAGCTGGCTGACTCCAGCACAGAAACAGCAAGATTCAAGGGAACCACAGAGGAGCTGTTCATCTCTTACCAACCAGGAAGCAAAGACGGGGAAGAACCAGGGACAAGAAGATACCCTTCCTGGTCACGCCCTGGTGGCCCACCTCCAGCCCGGTCACACCTACTGAGTATCTTCTGCCATATATTCATCCATGGATTAATTCACTGATGAGTACGGCATCCCCACAACACAAACATCTTCCCAAAACATCACCTCTGAATATACGAGATTTTGGGGTGATTTTAATCTAAAGAGTAACTGTAGTATGCCATTATGCAAGATGTACCTCCAGTTGTTCATCCATTCACCAGTTTGTTTGGATAGTTTCCACATTTTATTGATTATAAGTAAAATCGAGGTGGATTTGATGGGCATGTGGCTGGTGCACATATAGAATCACGCAATCAGAAGGGTCCTAGGCCTGGTACATACTCTGAGGCCATCATCTTTGTAATAACTTTGTTTTTGAACTTATTTTGTAAACAAAGCCTAATGTAATAATGCTTTACGGGCTGGAGCAGACGTATGTGGTACACATGTCCACTATTCCTTGCCACCCCATTCACTTGCAGTACCCCATGAACATAGAATTCTCATTGGACTTGATTCTGGGCAATTCAGAATGTCCCTAAGCAAGTAAAAGGTGAGTGTTACAACCACCACCAAATAAATAAGAGTGCTAATAGCCCTGCCAAACAGACACAACTAGAAATAGAAAACCTGAATAATTTATTATTAGAGATTAAATATAATTAAAAATGATTCTCCATCAGAATGCCAAATGGTTTTATAGCTAAATTACTCTAAGCATTTAAAACAAATCAATTCTAACCTTGTCTAAAATCTTCCAGAAAACAGAAAAAGTGGGAACACTTTCAATCTCCTTTCACTAGGTCAGCACATCATTGATACCCAAAGCTAACAGTGATTTTCCAAGAAGTGAAACCACAGGCCAGTCTTAGGAATCTAAACGCATAAATTCCCAATAGAACTTAGAAACTGATCCCAGTAACACAGTACACAAAAGGAACCACTTTTTAACATAGTTAGCTTTATTTCAGTAATTTAAGTGTGACATTTTAATTCAAAGTTTCATCAATGCAATTTACTACCTTAACTGAATATCAAAGAATTGCATATTTGTCCTACTGAGACAAAAAATTCAATAAAATTGAAAATCCATAGAATAAAACTTTCAGCAAGTTAGGACTTGAGAAAATTTTCTTCAAGATTAAAAAAAGATATTAACAACAGCAACAAAAAAATAAGCACAAACCATAGCAAGTCATGATATCTTTAGAGAATTTCTTCAGGGACTGGAAATTAGGACCAATGCCATCACACTTAAAGTCTATTATATGGTCCTGGAGGTTGAGTCTTGGTCGGAATTAAAATTAAAATAATAAGGATTGAAATACATGAAAAACTTGTCTGTATCTGTAAATAATGAAATTGTGCATGTAAATAAAAGTGTACAAATTATTAAAATAATTGCATAAAATATGACCGATAAGTAGTTAGTATAAAATGAATATGAAATTTAATCATTTTGTTGAAAACGTCAAGACATATGTAAAGGTACCCAGGCATGGCAACGTGGCTGAGCAGGCGCCCTCGGGGGTCCCTTCCGCTCACAGCGACCTCCACTGGCGGACACAAAGCTAACATCTCAGCGCCAGGAGACTGGAGTCTGATCCAAAGTGTTTGCCAGGCAGGCACTTATGCCACTGAGCTAACTCCCTGGCCCTTATCTTTTTGAGACAGGGTCTTGCTATGCTCTTCAGACTGGCCTTAAGCTCACTTCGTAGCCCAGGCTGGTCTCAAATTCATAAGGATCCTCCTGTCTCAGCCTCCGGCATGGTGGGATTACAGGTGTGTGCCATCAGGCCTCGCTAGCAATGGCAATGTTGAATAAAAATGGAATGAATATTCACTTTTAAAGTTGTATTTAGAAATAAATTATGCATTACTGTACCTATAAAAATGCATGTGTACATGTTTTCCATACTTCTGTACATTTTATCAGAAAAATAATTTTGAAATTCCTGAGAAGAAGTATGCAGCAGGAAATTCAAAATGCTTGAAAGATCCTTTTCCTAGCTTTAATAACATTTATATCAGGTCTATATTTTATACTATGAAATAAAATTATCACTGTCTGAACTAAGTACTTATATTTAATATGTTTCTAAGTACTTGCAATTATTTTTATTCTGGTAATATCTATAAATAATGGGATAATTTAATAAGAATTATCAAATACTGCATTGCAAATTAATGAGAAGACTAAGTAATAACTAAAATTCTTATCCACTAAATGTCATTTGTATATTATTCTGGATGCCAGAGGTAGCAAATGAATGTCTTTTTAAAAGTGTAATTAAGAAAAAAACTAAAATCACATCCATGGAGCAGGAGTGATACAAAAAAACTAAAATCACATCCATGGAGCAGGAGTGATACAGTCAAATAGACTTCATGCTTCATTAAACGATTGTGAACTGTTTTTATAGACAGGCCATATAGAATTAGACCAACTAAGGTTATGCCTGCATGAAAATGTTAATTCCGTGTACTGATCATATTTAAATAAGTTAAACCTACATGAATGCACTTGGGTCCAAGGGGTTCTGCTTTTGTGAATTCACCTATTCCTTTAAAATTATTTGCAAAGCTAAAGTCAATACAATACCTTTGGGTTATTTTAGCATGCTCAGAGTTGGAAAACTTTGAGATACCCAATCTGCATGCACCCAGCTGAGGCTCGGCATGACCATTGGCAGCCTTCTTGCAGCTCTCAAGTGGAGAAGATCAGAGGATGGAAACAGAGTCCTCAGGGTAGCCCAGTGTCGACTTAGAAGCCGGCAGAGAGGATTTGAATCCCAGTTCTGGTGCCTCAGACAAGTTATGTAACACTTGCGAACTTCATTCTCTCTCTTGTAAAATAAAGAAAATAGAGTACCAAGCTGAGTTGATTTTAGGACCTGAGATCATAATCTAAGTGGGACATGGTTTAATATTTGCTAAGTTAATATTCAAAGCAACTTTGTGAAGCATAACTATTGTGAATAACCAGATTTCACACACATACATAGGCACATATAAATGTATGTAAGTTTATATAATTTAACTATTGTTAATTCACAGAGACATGACCTGAAGTATTCTAAAATTCATTTGCATCTGAAACAGTCACAATGATAAGCTCTTGTTTAAGCATAACTATAAATGTTTAAATTATTTCGTATTGTTGACAATAAAAATCACACAATGATACTAAAATAAATTATAGACAAGGAGAATAATATTCTACTGACATACATAAAAATGTGAAAAAAAATCCACAACAGAATTAAATATCTTTTAAAACATGGAAAATACCAGAAAAATATACTACCCATCACAATTTACCAATAATACTGTTAAATAAGTTTTAAAAATTAAAATTTTATGAAGCAAAAAGAGTAATTTCCAATTAAGTTTTTGATTAATGTAATTTATAGTTTTCGAAGTTTATCTCCACATAATCAGAGGGAAGATAGTTTTTAGCTTGTATTTCTATATACAGTTATTATTATTTCACAGTATATAATCAACATTATTAATACAGGTATTAAGGATGATGGAAATAGATAAATACATATTACAATGAAATGATGTAAATAAACCTATGTTTTATGCTCTTCCTCCATTGGCAATATACATCACTTATGAAGTATGCAGGGAAAAGCCTGTTTCCTTTATATTATATCCATGTTAAATTAATAGTTTTTGCTAAGAAATGCACTAAGTTTTCTGAAACTAGTAAAAGCAAAACAAAAACCTATTATTTTTGTACAATTGTGACCCAGATACTCCCTTTCTTTCTTTATGGAGAAACAACTACAGTAGGTGCTACAGTTATGCTAATATAGAATGCTTACCTAACGCATGGCTCCTAGGGGCCATTTGAATGTGGTTGTTTTAAAATGAAAAGCAAAGTCTTGGTATTTGGACTTAGAAATGATTAAGAGAGTGTATTGTATATCCTTTCATTGGGGTACTTGCCATTTTTTAGTTGGCTTTCTGGATGTTACTGGATTCTTTAACATTGTATACCTTTCATTGAATTTCTATTGATTAAACTGTTATTCTGTTCACAATAAGGTAAATGATTCCTGTTCTTAGCAATGACAATAAATTAGTGGTAAAGAATGTAAATTATGCATAATAACTTCTAATTTTAGTTGGTTTTAACATCTTAATGGTTTCCCTATCAACTATTAGATTGAATAAAATCTTCAATACACATGAATTTTATATTTGCATAACTATATTTCCTGAGATAATTAATGCTTATTTTCAAAATGTTAGGTCTCTATACAAAATCTTGTTGGAGAATTTTTTAGTTCCTTGACCAGTACTACCATTCTACATTTTTCTCATAAGCAGACTTCGTACAACTAGCCCAATTGGAAAGGTTGGTCTTACAGTTCTTTGAAGGGCCTTAAGTTATTAGATGTAATTTTTTTTTGCCTTTGTGATTAATAATAAGTCTTAGATATTTTAAGAAGTAATTTTCTCTGAATATCCATCCTATTATTACATACTTTCAGAGAAGTAATAACTTGAACATATTGTTTCTTCCAGAGTAGAATTGTAACAATGAGGACTGTTTTTTTTTTACCTAGTGAGGCTGTGGTTTACATAGAGTACTCATTGTGTAGACCTCTTGCTATGGTTGATACATTGTGTCAAGTTGAGAGGTTTAGACCTTTAACTGAGAGACTCAGCAGGGAGCCAGGTTTCTCACTTTGTAAATATCCTCATCCTGTGCAAGAGGAGGGCAAGGACATTTTGTGTTACACCCACCCTGAAGGGGAGGGATGGGCTGTGTACAATATAAGGGTAGGAAGGAGGCTTGCTTTCACCCTTCTGCTCTGGCTGCTGTCTTGAAGTGTTACCCCACTGCCATGCCACCCTGTCTTGGAGCCAGCTGATTATGGACTGAAATGTCCAAAAACTGTAAGCTAAATAAACCTTTTCTTCCCTAATTGTGGGTGTCAGATGCTTGTTTCAGCAACCAAAGAAAAGTAACCAAGATGCCTCTCTTCTTTTGATTATCCTTTCATAAAATACATTTGAAACAATACATTTTCAAAGACTAGCACAACAAAACACTTAAAACCAATTTAATCTTCCTTTGGTAGTTATTTTATTATTTCTTTTTAATACATGTATTTACTTTAAGAGAAAAAGGATATCTTTGAGATGTATCACATCTAAAAATCTCTCATCTGAATTTTAAATTTTTAATCTAATTCTAATTCTGAATTTCTAAACTCCTTTTCACTAATTGTAGTTTCTTGGTGATTAAAATATTATTATACTCTAAGTGTTTGATAAACCCTAATGTATATACTGCAAAGTAATGTTTTTTGTTTTTTTTTCTTTTTGCGGCACCGGGGATTGAACTCACAACCTTGCGCTTGCTGAGCAGGCGCTTAGACCACTGAGCTAGATCCCCAGCCCTAAAGTAATATTTTTTAAGCCAGGTCTTGTTTCCTCCTCCAGGGAAATCGCTATGAACGCAGAGTCCACAAGGGTGTGTCAGCAAATACAAGTAGAGAGCCAGTTGTATAGACACAGTGGTTTGTACACTCAGCCAGCCTTCCCCACACCACAAAGACTTACTGGTCAACTGCAGTTCTCTGATGCACAGAGTTTTTCTTGATGTATGTGGAAAGCCTGATAAAATTTAAATTCCCAATTAAAATTTTATTCTTTATTCAGATTTGAGGATTGTTAAGCAACCTTTTGAGCCTGAAAATCCAGAATTTGAATTTGAAATCCAATGTATTTGGGATCTTAAGT
>RJWT010028692.1:0-15135 GCA_004365215.1 Cuniculus paca | reverse complement strand
ATTCCTTGAGTGCAGAGTGCACACGTATTCAGCTCAACGCCCTCTGCTAAGCACAAGAATGCAGATTTGAGTAAGATGTAGCCTATCTCCCAAAGCACCTGTGGGTGGGAATGAATCATCGAAAATACAGGCAATGTGTTAGGTTGGCTGAAGTTGAGAAAACTTAGTAAGTCAAAGGGAAAATTTAAAGTATCTATAGGCTATACAGCATTTAGATGTATTTCTTTTGTAAAGCTTTTAACAAATTCATGTTTCTAATGTAAGTATTTTCAGAGCATACATTAACATTTGTCAGAAAGGCAATTTCTGGTGTTGGAAGTTACGAAATAGACAAAGTCTGGATTTGAAGTGACAACACCCTTCAGAAAAATTATTTTTAGAATTCTTTATATTTGACACCGATTCATGATGACAATTTGAAGTGTTATGTGATTGTAACTGTTCGTTTTTCATGTTCAAATAGTGTCAGCAATTTACCCAGAGTGTCATATTATAGGAATTTATGCAGTCACTGTGATTATACCACTGATCACCAAATTCCTCCTGATGGACAAGTTTGGAGAAATATGTGACAAGTTCCTGTATACCTTAGTGCTGCTGTTCCTTAAATATTCCCATTTATCCAAACAACTGAGTATTTCAATATCTGCTGATGTTCTGAGGCCGCAGCTAAGTAGTACTATATGAGAAGGATTCTCTAGTATCTCATTTTAATTTGTACTTCAGTAACCTTCACTTGTCTCTTCTTTGCCAATGTTTCCTTCTCAAAGTGGAGAAAACTGCTATGGGGCTGGTGCTTTAGCTTCATGAAACTGTTATTATCTCTACTTTTCAGGTGAGGAAACTGAAGATTACAAAGGAGCTGATTCAAGACCATGCAAATTAATCAGCAGTAGGGTTTGATTTGAACCTAGTCCCAAGAGGCACCCTTTCTGTGTCTTTCTTATCATCCTGGCTCCTTCAATAAAGAGTATAGATTCCAGAACCACAGCTGAATGAAGGTCAGATAACCTAAGCTTCCTCTCACTAAAGAGATGTTCTTCCAGCTTATATATGAAAACATCATTAGATTTGTTTTTGTCTTATGAAAGCATACCATAGATCTCAAGTTTTCTTACTATATCGATACCATTCAAATGTATAAATATCTTGAAATATTTTGGTAGTGACAGAATAAATTTTATTTATTTTTGATTTTTTTTTTGATACCAGGAATTGAACGCAGGACCTTGTGCTTGCCAGGCAGGTATTTATGCCTCTGAACTATATCTGGGCAAGAGAATAAATTTTGAATATCCTCAATTCTTCTCCAAAATAGAACAAAGAGATAGTAAAACCCAAACATATGAGTACTGCCAACACATCAGGTTGATACACTTTGATTTGGGTTTTAAACAGCAACTAGCACCTGCACATACCAGTATCAGCAAAAATTTTAGCAAGAAAAAACTGAAACAAGAAGCAAAGCAGTCAACAAACCTAAGAATTCCCATTTCCAACATGCACTCACTGACTGGAAAGGAGCCCAAACTGGGGGAGGCGTACTGTTCTCCACCAGTAGGCAAGTGGGAAGTGTCTGTGGGTATGATCTAAAGGAACTGGAGCCATCTGAGTTCCTTGAACTCTTGGGACTTCCTTCCAGCACAGTTATAGGTAAACTGTTGCGAGGAGAACTCTAAGTGATACAAACAAAAGACACAGAGAAAGTTCAGATGAAAGTAGAAGGCAAGCACAGAGATCAGACAGGCTAGAGAAGAAGCTTCCCTATGTTTGGAAAACTGCATAAAAAGAGACCAGGATACTACAAAGCATCCTGTAGAAATGCAGAAAATGTCAAAAAGTTGATAAAAGTATCCTGAACTATACTTCTATCAAAAACTAATTTTACAGAAAAAGGAACAGCAGGAAATAATCAAGGTTGTTTTGGTTTGAGCATTTGTGCTTTCCTAAATTCATAAAAAAATTAGGTTGCCATTGTAACATTATGAGGAAAGACCCTTAAGAGGTTCTACATTCGTGGGTGGAACTGATGTCCTTATAGATGGTTTCGACTCTCTGTCTTTCTTTATTCTTTCACCATGTGACGACTTCTGGCATGTTCCGATATAGCAAGAAGGCCCTTATTAGTGGCTGGCAACATTTTCTTGAGCTTCTTGCCCTTGACAACTGCAAGCTAACATCTTTCTGTTCAATATAAAGTACCTAATCCATAGTATTCTATATAGCAGCACAAAATGGACTAAAATAAAGGTATAATGACATACAGTTATTATTTTAAAATAATGAATAATATAATCCCACAGAAAATGGAATAATGCTAGAAAAATAAATCACCCTACCTCAAATAAAAACTATAGCATACTACTTCTAATAGCTAACATACTTTAGGAAAATCATACAAGATGTCATAGCAAACACAAATCACAATTAGGAAAACCCATAAAATTATATTGCCAAGGAAAGATTAAAAATCAAAGAGAAAAATTTTGAAATGTTTTAGACAAAGGACAAATCAGAATACAGACAAACAAGATCCAACATCCAAATAATAAGGGCTCCTAAAGACCAATATCAAAATCAGGAAGTGAAAGAAGTACTAAAGGCATAATGATTTGAAAGAAGTTTTTGAAATTGCACCAAGTGGTACACACCACCTACCTGAGAAAATTAACCCATAATAACACTAATAAAAAATTAGTAAAATTGTTGAATTTTCAAGAAAACCCCCAAATTTTAGGCACTCAGGCAAAAATACCAAATAACTTATAAGAGAAAAAATAAGCAGTCATGCTTTCCTGCAACTGTGCTTTATGTCACAAGGACATAGAATAACATTTACAATATAGAGGAAAGAAATGTGAGCTAAGAGTTTTATACCCAGCTAAATTAACTTTCATTTGAAAGACTCCAGCAAATAGTGAAGGCAAACTCAATAACTTGGAGAATATTTTTCCCATAAGTATTTCTTGAGCAAATTCCAGTCAACCAAAATAACTAGAAATCCACAGAGGTATGGTTTGATAATAAACATTAAAATATCTTTGCTGGTGTAACTAGAACCAAATAAGAATCATAAAGAAAAAAACGCTAGTAAAATACAATATCTCACAGTGTGGATATATTGTAGCTATAAAAGTGTGAAAAAACAAGTACAAACATACAATGTAAAAAGAATTTTAGACAGTCTTCAAGAATCATATTTATGGTAGAAGAATTTCTATTATAACTGTGATATGTCATATAATACATAGGATAAATCAAAAGTCAGATTATGTGGCATTCTAATTTTTTAATTTTTTCTGTCCTCAGGAATCAATATTCTAGACATAGAGATCAATATTAATGCCAGGTGGAAGAGGGCAAGTAGAAACCCTGTGGTGCTAATTAAAATTCAAAGTGTCTCATTCCTCAGTAATTCCTACACATATGTGCTGAAAAGGTTTCAAAACACTAAGCAACGCAGTAGCTGTGATGCTAATGTCACTAGGACTCAGACTGTAGTCATGAAATACTATTTTCCACTAAGAGAAAACAGAGATTCTTGGAAAAATAGAAAATGCTAGATATAAGCAGAATATATACAAAATGAACCTAAGGTGTTTTCCCCTAATAGTTAGCAAGAAAGCTTGCAGAGTTAGGGGCCTGTCAAAAGCGCACAAGTTAAGACTAAGTTTTTAAAGAAATCAGTATGACTGATTTTTTAAAATTCATTTCTCCATGGTTTTCATGTAACCTACAAAACTTACCATATTGAACAACTGATAAATAAGTAGGTTTTGTTCATGTCACAAGTATTTCTTGAACAACTGACTATTTGGTCAGGCATTGGAGAAGCACTGAACTCAAATTAAGGCAACTGTACTATACAGTAAAAGGTGATAGGTGCTCTTTGGACAAAATATTATAAAAATATAGAACAAGAATTTGTTTCTGGTTGAGAGATTAACAAAAATCTATCAAGGCAATAACATTTTGGTTGAATTTTATAAGATAAGCTCTTTATTTATTAACCATCAATCCAAATTGAAAGAACGTGCAGAACCTACTACCTCAATAGCTACCCACTCTTAACCCTTGTATTCCAGGTTCCATCACTCAGCACAGTTGAAACCAGTTGTTTGAAGGTCATTGGTCATCTTCTCATGACCTTCACCCTCTACCTAGGCCCAATTTTCCATCATTGAACTTTGCCTTCTTCCAGAAATAGTTTCTTCCTTTCTCCTGAGTCATCAGGAGACTCTAGCCTGCCTTGCACTTCCAACTGTCCCTTTAATGTCATTTGGTTGTTCTCTTCACTTCTTGATCATACCGTCTGTCTCTGTCTCTCTGTCTCAGTCTCTGTCTCTCTGTCTCTTTCTCTCCTTCCCACAATTCTGCTTGCCACCACATATGTTGTTAACATCAAAATACCTATCATCGGACTCTTGCTATCAGGGAACCCCAGACATGAATTTCTGGCTCATCTCTCACCATTTCTTTCTGGATATCCATCTGTCAACATAAAATCGACTTGCTTAGATTGAATGCATTTTCTTTCCCAAATCAGGTTTTCTTCCTGTTCTTTCCAGTCCAAATAAGAGCTTCTTCCAAATCCTGGCCTTGACTTAGATTCTTTGCCACATCCTTAGCTGCCCTGGGGATAGGATTGTTTTCCCAAACTTGAGCAGTTTCCATTTCTCTGTGTCAGATGACATTTTGTGCCCTTTGGGACATTCCTGCATGCAAGGCTTTCAATGGACTTGATCCAAAGCTGTAAGAAGGCTCCCTGCAGTGGCTGCACTGGAAAGGGTCACCCTCCTCTCTGATGGGTGGCACCATGTGTACATCTCATTTGGTGTTGGCATTGTCTGGCTGCAGACCAATTCTAGCTCCTTCATGCTACTAGTTTTGGTATCAGAATGGATGTTGCCATCGACTCTATCAAACCAGTTTGGCAGGAAGGAAATCCAAATGCTTTTTCTATGGAGGTGGGGGGCGGCTCCCTAGCAGTTAGACACATCTGGCCTTCAGGGCTTCTGTTCCACAATATACTCATACTTGTCAGGTTATGTTTTCCCAATGAGGAAATGGCCTTAATTTACATTGATTTTTAAAGAAAAAAAAAGATTTATTACAGGTGTAGCATCTGTTGTTTATGCCTAGAGGTAAATGTTTAGGTAGGGACAGCTTGATCCATTCATCCATGTTGTTCAATCAACAAGCATTACTGAGAATTGACTTTGGTGTGGGATACTGGTCAATCAGATGAGTAGTGTGGTTCCTACCTCCAAGGAGTTAACTATCTAGGTCATAGTTAAAGGACTTCTGTTTATTGACCCCAAGGATGGCATTGTTCATTCATTCACTCATTCATTCATTCATTCATTCATTCATTCTACCTCACTTCCTCTCTCATGCCATTAGCTGCCATTCCTTTGAAGATGATTTTCAACGTTCCAGCCTCACTGCTTGACTTTCACAACTACAGTCAAAAGACAAAGTATTGAGTTCCAGGTGCTGTGCTAAGGGCTGAGACTACCGTAAACCAATGCCCTGTGGGTCTTCTGCTAACTCGCATTTTCTCATCTTACTTCCCTCTGGGAATTTATGCTCTAGAATCACAGCGGCTGTGATCGCGATCAATTTAAATGGTTTCAGTTTTCTTTTTCTTTCTGCATCAATAAGTTGCTGCCAAGAAAGAAAATAATAAGTCACATAAAAACCCTCCAGAAAAAGTGGAGTTTAGAGTGCTGTTTCCATGGGAAAAATCACTGCAGAACTTGCCAGGTAGGATTATTTCCTGGCTAATCATAGTCCTGGTACCGGTCAACATCATTAAGACAGTGCCGTAAACAATACGGTTATGCAAACAAGGCAGTAATCAGCTACCACTGAATGCCACATAATTTCTCTGCCTTTAGAGATCTTCAGAAAGAGAGATGGGGTGAAAAGAAGATAGCAGACATTTTTTAAGTGCAATAGATAATCAAGAACAGTTTTTAAAAAGTACCCCTTAAGTACATGCCCACGTCCCCTTAAATCTGTCATGATAAAACATCTCATTTTAGCTGATGTATGACAAGGAAGCAATCACCCTTAATCAGAATGACACATTTCCATTTGCTTTATGAAAGAGAAGGTAGATGAAGGTCATGAATAAGAAAACAAAGCAGTTCCTGATTCATGATGTTTGGGGTTTCTTTTAAAATTCATTTCTGTAGGAAGTTCAGAAGCCATCGGTTTCTTTCTCTTGGCATCATTCATTCAAATTGCCGGAAGTCCTTGTCAGTGAAGGTGGAAATATTTTGTCTTCTCTCCTCGGTAGAGAAATAGGTTAATTCGTTCTGAATTCTTTACAAATTTGGGTCTTAAGAGTGTAAAATTGTAGAAATTCTGGCTGGGTACCAGTTCTATCCTCCGGGCAATAAGATTGTAGTTGGGAGAGTAATGTTTCAGCAGGTCACAGCCTTGCCCAGTGGAAAGTGGAGAGGGAAAGAGCTGGGAGCTCAGTATTTTTATTACAGTAAAAATCAAGACCCTGTTTCCACTCCCCTCCCCCAACTGTAAGACACTTAACTATCTAACCGCCCAGAAAAGCCTAAGTGCTGGTGAGAGCTATTTCTTGACTGCCTCCTTCTCTATGAGAGCATAGGTTCCTACTTCTGGTGTGTGGTTGGAGTGGGGTGATGGTTGCAAGATTGCAGCCTCGCTTTGGGGCTTTTTCCTCTGAATTAGGCCCATACAGTTTGTGAAATCTTCCAGAAGTCAGTAGGATGATACTCCACTGAGCTAGGGAATATTATCAGTGGCTGGTTATAGTGTCCATTTCAAAAACTAAAATATAATTTGTGAAATAGAGAAGCATGAAGACATCCAATATAGATGTTGGGAGGGATGTAAGGTTGTTGGCTCTTAAATGCAAAGATGAAACTCTTCCACGGATAGATTTGGTCTTTGAGTCTCCAAAGGTCATCGTGCCCCAGCATTTGAATGTGCAAATAGGATGCATAGGTATTCCAGGAAGGTTTTATGACTAGCATTCAGCTTGTCGTAAGCCTTTTATTATTGTTGTCACCACCGTCATCATTATTTAAACTGAAAAATTTTAAATTAAGAATTATTCTACAGGGGACCCTAGGATTAAAAGAGAATCCCCATGGAAGGACTAATATAGAAAGAGGGTCCCTCCCCTAGACTCTGATTCGAAGTTCTTTGGAACAGGTGTGGTTGCAGCCATTGAATGGTGGAGGAATTCTCTGGGTTCTCAAAGACAGAGCTGGTCCATAGTCCTAGGATAAACATAAAACAACCTTCTGGGACACAGAACACCTGCTGTCTTATAATCTTGTGAAAACAAATATGGTAGCCTGGAATAGTTGCTTAGCAGCAGCATATTCTTTTGAATATGCTTCCTTTCCAAAGCTTTGCAAAAATTAAACTATAGCTGGCTTTTTACTGGCGCAAGCTGTGAGCCCAGTGCCAATGCCTGAAGAACTTATGTGCAGGCTATTTTGGGTCTGCATTAAGCCAAACTTTATGAGCCTTGTGATCAGCAAGCCACTTAAGATCTCACTTGATAATGGCTTGTCCGTGATGGGTACTTCCTGCTCTTGCTTCTTTTGGTGTGGAAAGCTCCATTATCTATCTCCGTAAATTTATTTTTGTGGATTCTTTTCCCTAGTGTTATTTGCTTGCTCACCATCTCTCTCTTCCCCTCCCTCCCTCCCTCCATTCCCTCTTCCCTTCATTCCTCCCTCTGTCTAAGGCATAAACAAAAAATTTGAATGTTCTCCCAAATTTCTATTATTTTTCCAAATATTAGGCCAAATTTGACAGGAAACCACACTTAAATTAGTGTTAAATATCCTTGAACTGATTTTTAGATGATACAAAAAACTTGACCACGAAACTGACTCCAAAGGAAAAACCCTAGCTGAGTTCAGATTAGTTGCACATGAGGGAAACAGCATCCATTTGGCTTGAGGGAACAAGAGGTGTGGAGATTTATCAAGTGTCTAGTGGGACAGGAGGGGAAAGAGCCTCCCTCTGGCCTTGGTCAGTCACCGGAGCCAAGCATTCACAAGCACTGGGTCCTTCCTCTGTCTCATCTCCATGATTCTTCCAAAGTGGCTTATTTCCTGGAGAAAAGAGGTTTTTGTCCCAGTCTTTGTATTTACATTTTTTGAAAACTCAAATAACCAACCCAGACTGCACCAAAATCATATTGGTCTCTCAGTACCAATTTGACATTCACTGAAAAAAGAGTCTTACTGGTTCAGCTTGGTTATTTGTCCACCCTGAGTCTGAACTGATGGACCCAGAGGGACAGATCATACTTATTTCACACAAGAAAGGGGGGATCTCATAATAGTAGGCAAAAGAAACAGTCAATATGAACTGGAAAGACACTCAAAAAGCATCTTCAGCAAACACTGAGAAGTGCATGTGTCCTTTGGTTTGTGACAGCCAGAGTACAGGGTACCAGCTTCGTAAAATAAGAGCTGTAACTGTGTAATTTTTAGAAAGGCTGACTTTTCAAAGAACACCCAACCACGCGTCACTTGACAATGAAGATAGAGTCTGAGCAATGTGACATCAGGCCACTTTGTTATTGTGGGAAAAGCACACTTGTGCAGACCTAGGTGGTGCAGATCAGTCATCCCAGGTGGCAACAATTATAATTGTCTGTGCCACCTGTTTATATGCCTGGGAGTGCTGAAGGTGTGTTTACACCAACATCACCACGCACATGTGAGGAATCTATTGTGCTATGGTGTCACTGGACAATAGAAACTTTTAGGATCTGTTAAAACCTCATGGGACCACCATTATGCCTGTGATCTGTTGTTGACCAACACATTATTTTTAGTGTCTGCCTGTACTTCTATCAAGAGAGATTTTTAGTGACTCCCAGCGTGAGCTATTGTCAAAAATGAATTTTCACACTCCAACTGTCAATGATTTGAATGTGGAAGTCAAAGGAGGTACATAGCAAGCTCAGACTTATTAAGGATTGAAGGATATTTCAGGGTGACTAGCAGCCTGTAAGAGTTGGGGAGAATGAACTGGATATGTTAAGAGCAATGGAAAGTAATATTATTTGACCTTTAGTGATCATGTCAGAGCAAGAAGACAAACAAAGGAAGAAGATCACTCTTCTTGGATCAGAGCAATGCCAGCAGGTACCAGAGAAAAAGAATTTGTTTAATCTCTTACAGCTCCCATCTTCTCTGTCAAGGAGAATAAGGACTCTGTTATGGCTTAGCTCTCAAAAGCCTCATGTGTTTGGAAGTTGATTGACTCACAGGGCACTAGCTTGATATTGATACGGGTGGTGATATTGCTATTGGTGATGATATCGATGGTAGCAGAGATGACAATGACAGCAATGGCGGCAGCAGCTAACATTACTGAGTGTTTCCCTTTGGCCAGGGACTACTTTACATTAACATCATCTCACTGTCCTTTGACAGCACCTGTAAGGCCTGCCTTAACATTGCTTATCTGTACTGCAGAAGTATGTTTATGAAAGCCTTCGAGCACTTCTTGGAAATATAACAACATTTTTAGAAAAAAAGCATTATCAGGGTGTTATTCTCTGAATTTAAAAAGTCTGATTATGATGTATTTCATACCCACATAACATTTTATATCAAAATATGGTCGTATTGGTAGGGGAAATGCAAAAGGTGAACAGAGGTAAAGAAAATTCATACTTCCGTTTGCCTTTGGACCATTAATCCTGTAGCAAACAACATCTCTTATGTCTTACGGTTTTTTAAATAGTATTTTCAGAGCAAATAGGAAGACCTTGTTCATTTGAGTCCTCTAATGGTGCCCTTAACCTTATGTCAGCAATCATTTGAAGGCTTTCATGGCCCAAACCCTGGAGAGCATTCAAGCATTCCAACTTCATGGCCTACCAGCCTGCCTCCCTTGGGTGTTTGGAGCTGACCCTCTGCGGGGAAAATGTCCCCTAAATTCATTCAGACTTGAGTCTTCCTCCGGGTGCAGATTACCCAAGGATGGGAATGTCCACCTATGTGCTTTCCAAAATAGCAGCCGCTAGCTTCGTGTGACTCCTGGCGTGACCAAAGAACTGATGTTTTCATTTTTATTTTGGCTAGCGGTGAATTTATTGATGGTGTACTTCTAGAGCTCCCAGAAGCGGTAAGAAGGTGAACCCAGTGCACAAAAAAAGAAAAACTCCAAAGATACATGCAATCGAAGTTCTGGCTCAGTTGAGTAAAATTTCTGGAGTTACCTGGGAAGCAAGTTGTCTTTTATGGAAAACTGGTAACCCTGGGAATTAACCCTGCCATGTATTATGCACGATCTGAGAGCCAGGCAAGGTGTCTGGAAGTGGTTTAACAAATTGTTTTATTTATTTCTTTTATTACTTGATTTAACATTCATGATCTGTTTTTATTTGCAGATAAAAAATGTGAATTAGATTAAGGACCACAGCTTGTTCTTGGCAGAGGAAGGCTTTGAACTTGGGTCTGAGACTAATGCCTGTATGTAGTGTTTCACAGTCTGACATTTCATTCTAATGAGGTTTAGAAGGCTCTGTGGATGGCATGGAATGTGATTTCTTACTAAAAATTCTATTTCCTTGTACGACTTCCTCATAAGGTTATACCTTTGCCATGGAAGGAGACCCATGGATACTGAATCTCTAAGTTTATAAATTGTCTGTTGTTTCTATTGATGGCTCGATTCTTGCAGTAAGAAGGTCATAAAGATGATCTACAGCCTCATGATATGCCAGAAAACATTGTGTTAGCATTAACGCGTAGTCACAGAAAAGTCTTGTTCAGTGTTAAGATCACCAATCATGGCCTTAGAGGCCTGAGTTGTCTGAGGGGCCTTATGCAGCTTAATACTGGTTACTTTATTCTGGGCCCTGTGTTATGTGACCCTTAAAATTGGGGTAATAGAGGCTTCCACTTCATGAGCCCCTTTCTGAGAATCAATAAAACAATGTAATTGAAGTAATTAGCATGGCGCGTATCATACAGTAAGTACTTAACAAAAATCAACAAACATTGTTATTATAGCAGTTTCCTCTTATCCACAGGGGATATGCTCATTCCAAGGCATTCCATGGATCCCTGAAACCATGGGTAGTACTGAACTCTTTGTATAGTATGAAGTTTTTTTTTTTTTGTACCTACATGTCTACGATAAAGTTGCATTTGTAACCTAGGGACAGTAAGACATTAGCAACAATAATAAAATAGATCAACTATAACAATGCGCTATAATTAGAGTGATTGAAAAACTAATGAAGTGTTTATTTCTGAAAATTTTTATTTAGTATTTTAGACCATGGTTGACCCTATGTAACTGAAGCCACGGAAGACAAAACCACAGATGAGGGGCGGTGATAGTCTCACTACTCTGCGGCCACTTTAGCTCACCAGATTTGTGGTTTGTCTCTTACCTGATTCTTAGCAGTAGGGAAAACAGACAACGATGAGGAAAGCATACAGATCACAGATAATGAGATGACAGTGGTCTAATAGTCTTGCCTCTCTTCCAAGATGCGAATGCAAATGCAATCCTGTGTTGCTGATTTGTACATAATGGAAAGACTCTGAATCCGCTGTCTTCCCCTCCCCTTTTGAGTAGAGAAGAATAGAAAGCAGGGGAGGTTCTCTCTGAAGCATGGCCCAGTGTCTTGGCTATTCCATTCTCATCTCTAGGCTACCAGGTCCATGCTGCTGCTATAGTAACCCATACAGCAAGGTGAAATGGTAGATGAGGAAGAGCTTATTCAACAAAGAATCAAACAGCTGGAGCTGGGTCCCAGCTCTGGAATGATCTGCTCTGTGAACTCATAAATTACTGAAGCTTTCAGTGTATCCATCTGAGAGAGGAAGAATTTAAAGTGCTGGAATTCACCAACATGACTTGGTGATAACGCTGGTCGTCAGGGTCCAGTGCACCAGTCATGACTCAGAAAGTACTACATTTTATCAATGGCCATGTAATCGCACCTGGGTGAGTGGGGGCATGTAGAGCATCAAGCAAGTTGAAACCATAATCACACCTGGGTAAGTGGGAGCAAGATAAGGAAGTAGCTTATCAGATATTTCTCCAAATCTCCCCTGTTTAGTGCCATATACTCGCTCATGCAGCATTTAAACAAATGCTCCAGATCAGCAGATAACTTTCCTCCAAGAAGTGATGTGGAGATCCAGGCTCTTTTTGCCATGTGACCGTACAGTCTTAATTTGCATTCCAAGGTTGCCAGCTTAGAGAAAGGGTCTGGAGGACCCCCTGGGAAGGGGTTTTGTGGCCCAGTCTGGTTGTGGCACACAACCCTCATTCCATTGATAAAACACAGGTTCACAAAGCTCATTGTTGTGGGAAGCAGGAGAATTGTGGCCTGGCCAGGTGCCCAAGAGGAAGAAAAGATGGGTGTGGTGAGCACCTGGTTTTGTTGGACAACTTTCCATCAGTAGTGGGTGGTTGGTGCTAAGGGGTTAGGTGACTTTTACTATAGTCAAAAGCAAAGACATCAGGTTTCTGGTAGGGAGTAAGTGTGTGTGTGTGTGTGTGTGTGTGTGTGTGTGTGTGTGTGTGTGTGCATCTTCTGTCTGTCTGAGAGGGTAGGTGGAAGACAACACTTCTGTGACAACATTTTTTGAAATACTGAAAATAGTTGGTGACTCATTTTCTCCCCCCTTGGGTTTTGGCCTCTTGCCAAAGCACTGGGTCCTTCCGTCTCTGTTGCCCAGAACCTGGCCACACCTAACTCACTCTGATTCTTGGGGATCCAGAGCAAAAGTCTTGAGCTCCTCCTAGGGGCCAGCAGGCTCCTTTCCATGTTTGATTCTCTAACACTCTTGCTTCGTCTTTTGAGTCAGCTACTCCACAATTGATTCGTGGCTGAGACACTCTGGTCCCTGCACCACTAAATGAATGAAAGCTTTTCTCTCTAGCTCATGTGGAAATTACATATTGTCTCAATTCTCTTGGGTATTTCTGCCAGATCTTATTTCTTGTTGCTTGGTTTTTTTTTTCCCCTTCTTATATTTACCATCTTATTCACAGTATATCCAATTTTATAAAAATGAGAGACAGTTAAAAAAAATTTTTTTTAAAAAGAGCTACTTGAAGCTGCAGTAGCCCTGCTCTGAAGTTGCTGCTTGCTCATGGCCAACTTGTGTGGCCCTTCCTCTCCAGCCAGGCAGGGTCAGAGGCCCCATCCAGGTCAGAGGCCTGAGGTGGTAACATTGGTCAACCTGCTGAGTGAGAGAGAATAGAGTGGTGGGAGACCTTGCTCCTTCTGCACAATGAGAATAAAGATTTAAGGACACTTTGAGAGAATGAACTGATTTTGGGTAAAAAAGAAACAGCTCAGCAGAAGCGGCGATTATCTTACTTTTGATTCTCTCAGGAGGTACAGATGGACAATGGTTTGATCCTGAAACTGGCCTGGGACGTGTATCTGCCAGCTTGGGGATTCTGATAAGCACATGACATTCGAAGGAGGTGTGCAAAGGGTACAAAGAGTGTCAAAGACAGAAACGAGGCCACACCCACATTAGCGTCCTGGCGGTAGCAATATTCCCCTGGCCCACTGAAATTAGTTTGGTGTTTAATAGTGGACATTTGAAAGTTGTTAGGCAGCCAACGGCGCAGGGGATAGTGTGTTACCATGGACAGCACTGTCTTGATAGTTTATCATCCAACAGGTGTTTCCGAGTGACAAGAGAGATCACAACCAAGAAAGGGAGACGCTGGCATACAAAACTGCAGATCAAGGAAATGATATAATGCTGGAAAGATTCAGACTGGTCATAAAGGAAGGTCAGAGAAAATGAGAAAATTTCATTTTCTAATGAACCAGGTCACAGAATAAACAAGCCATTACATGATCTTGAGATGTTATGAAAAGAGATTATCTGCCGGATGAACTTGGACACTCATTGAAGGACTATGCTGATTATGAATCTCTAGGAGGAATGATTCCCCCCAACTTTTAAGCTGATTTGTTATTAAAGCCTTTTATAGCTTAGGAAAATTTTATTGCAGCAAATCACATTGTCTATAAATCACATCATGTGTAAATGATTCCATTTATATGAAATGTCCAGGATACATAAATCCAAAGAGACAGAAAGTAGATTAGTGGTTGTCAGGGGAAGGAGGCGTGACTGCTAATAGGTAAGGGATTCTTTTGGAGTTGGTAAAAATATTCTAAAATTTTATATTACTAGTAGTTATATCATTCTGGAAATACTCTAGAAAAAATATAAGCCAACCCAGTTGGAAGTAATTTGCATATGCTTAATCCATAGATAATTTATGGATTATCTCCTCTCAGTGTATTAGTAAAAAATGCACAATCTTGAAAATGTTTAAATAAAAGATAACTGAATATACTAATTTCTCAAGAGGGAGATCATTTGCAAAGAAAAGCCAGGTAATAAGACAATAATATCACCTGCAAATGTGACCAGGAAAAAACTGATTGGAAAAAAGTAAAAGAATGAAGCTCCTCCTTCCTTCTCATCTTTAAAATATTTTCTTTTCTGCATCATCACAATTAACCAGTGTTGGTTGATATTTGCGTGACTGCACTCACCTAGGAGGCCCCGTAAAATAGTGAGGCGAGAGCTAGGTTTGGGTACCAGTGCAACCCCCAAGGCTCTACTTCTCTGCCTCTCAGCTGTCTCAGGTATAACATGACTACAATAGCACTTGGTTGCTGGAGTCTGCACTGACCGTTTTGAAGACTGAATGAAGTGAGTTGTAAAGCATGCTACAAAGAGGCCAGCACATGGTAGCTGCCTCCCGGGGAGAGTCCTGCAGCCTTCTTCCATGATCCAGAGGAATCGCGAAGCCCAAGTGGGCTGCCTCTCTGCTGCCAGCGTTTCTGCAGCCTCAATACAGTACCCAGAGACACAAGCCTTTATCCAGAGCTTTCTTCCTAATGCAAACACAGCAACGTTTACCCAGCTTACATGCTTTTAAAATTACTGGTCAGAAGGCTTTTCTGAGTATCTTTTGTATGTACAGCCTGTCTCTGCTTGCTCTGCCCGAAGAGAAAGGAAGTCGAAGACATGGTGTCTGACATTAAGAAACTTAAAAGCACACACACACAGGGAAAGAGTGAGAAAATTCTAAGCTCTATTTAGAAAT
>RJWT010028691.1:0-15142 GCA_004365215.1 Cuniculus paca | reverse complement strand
TTCAGCTTCACTGTGTCTCTGTTTCCTCACCTGCAAGATGGCAGTGCCTATCGAGCATTGTAAAGCCACATCAGAATGAAAGGAGCTCGAGTGTATGTAAAGCCCTTGAAGCCACACTGGGCACAGGCCAGCACTGCTCAAGTGCTGGCTGTCCTAGGAGCAGGATTTTTCTCATGGGCAACCCCTTCAATGACTGCAGCACACAGACTGCCCTTCTATCATGCGTTGATTTACTTTCACCTGGGGAGATCCAGGCATAGAGGAGAGAATGGGGTAAACCACATGCCTCTCTTCAGAGCTTACTCTCACTGACCCGTCAGTTCATGTGCTTATGAGCCTACTATTCCGTCCCATGCCCTCACCTCCTGTCCTCAAGTTAATTTTATAATGTGTCTCATGCATATTTGATTCCTTATATGCACTCCTGTGAAATGATATGTTGCATGGTAACTCTGTGTTTTTAACTGATATAAAAATAATATACTACAGTACTGGTTTTTAAACACACTTCACAGATGAATTCATTGTAGGTAGTATCTGCATTCTTGTGTATCCCTGCCCTTCAGGCTTAGTCACTCCTTTCATTGCCAAGACAAAATCCTGGCACCCAAAATTAAAGGAAGGAAGGTTTATTTGGATCACAGTTTGTAGCAGTTTCAGTCCATAGTCAGCTTGCTCTAAGGTAGGATGGCTTGGGCCATCACAGAGGAAAACAGTTCATGGCACTCAAAAGATAACAAAAGCAACAAAGGAGCAAGACTCTTTCTGTCCCTTAGATTGTATGCAGGCTATCCACCCTAGGGCGGGTATAGCACTCATACCCTTACTCCTAGCCAGAACTATGCTGAAACATTCAGTGGACTGATTTACTAATTTACTAATCACACACACTAGATTCAGCCACCTCAGAATAGCCCTATGACTACATGTGTCTAGATGTCTGGGAACATCTAGCCATAAATCAAAACAAGACTGTTTTCTCTAACTGCTTGTTATTACATTGTGTTATCCAATTCTCCCAACTTTCAGAAGTCTATACTCACAATACTCCTAACTTCTTGGCACAATAAAGCTGCAAGAGGCATTTGGATGCATTCCCTCATACAAAGTGCTATCGTTGGGACCTGAAATGTTCCTCAAAGGTCATGTGCTCAAGGCTTAGTCCCCCATTGATGGCATTACTGAGAGGCAGTGGAAGCTTTGGGAAGTGTAGCCTGGTCAGAGAAAGCAGGTCGATGAGGGCATGCCCTTGGAGGATATACAGGGAACCTGGCCCCCAATCCCCTCTCTGCTTTCTGGTCACCATGAAATGAACAGTTTTGCTCTAACACAGCCTCTCCAACATAATTCTCTGCCTTACCATAAGCCTAGAAGAAATGGAACCAAGTGATCATGGACTGAAACTGTGAGCCAAAATAAACCTTTCTTTCTTGAAGCTGATTTCTATTAGGTATCTTGTCATAGCAATAGAAATAATACTAGCACTGAATATTAGTACTGAGAAGTGGGGTCACGGCTGTACACCATGTGGTTCAGCAGGCTTCGAAACTGGTTTGCGGGAGGAATTTGGGAAAGTTTGGAAATCCGGCCTAGAAAAATCTTAGAACTCTTTAACTGAAGCTCAAAGGTTGATTCTATTGGGAAATCAGAAGACCAAAATGCTGACAGATACAGACTGTAAAGACCATATCAATGAAGTTTCAGATGTGAAGGTAGGCTCTGTTGATAAATGGGCTAGAGGCCAGACATGTGTCTTTCTGGCAAGGAACTCTGTTGACATTTTGTCCATACTGTACCCTGAAGGTTGGTGCAAGGCTGAGTTTAAAGATGATGGACTAATTATTCTGACAGGAAATTTTGTGCCAACACAACATTTAGGCAGTGGCATGGGTATTGCTAGCTGCTTTTAGACAGGTTTATAGTGAGAATCAGGAGCAAAAATCAGAGTTAAAGATTTTTTAAAAACTTGCAGTTAGGCAAGAAAAAAAGCAGGTGTGATGTTTCAGCCCAAGAGGATATGGTTACTGAAGAGATTAGTGCCACTAAAGAGAAATCAAGCACTTTGCACCTGGACAATAAAAAACATGCCCCAAGGGTATCTCAGGAATCAGCAGTCCCACCCCTCAAAGACTCAAAACTTTAACACCTATTCTTTGAGAAGAGAGCTTTTGGAATACCTCCTCACATGAGAGTGTATACAAAATCAATGCCCTAGGATTCATGTCACCATGCTCAGCTGACCAGGAACTCAGAGGCCTCTGCAGCCAGACTCCTGCATGAGCTGACAGCTGACACTGGCTTCATCCACATAATGCAGATTTTGTTGGCATTCAGAATGGAAGCATTCGGGGGTCATGAAAGCTTCCACTCAAATATGAGTGAAGGTCTGGGAGGTCAGGGCAAGGTGTGGCAGGAGTAAAGTCTGTGCAATTGGCCCCAGAGAAGTAATGTGTGACACTGAAGCTATAGTTACAATGGAGACTCTAGGAACTCAGCGTGCCAGAAACATGCAATGCTGCCAAAGCAAGTGAAAGACAAAGGGAAGAGCCAACTCAAGAGAGTGGCCATATGGCCAACAGCCAGGAAGTTCACAAGGAAGGGGCTACTCTACCTATTTAGGGTTTCTCTCATAGTACCCCATGCCCCCAAATGTTTACCCTATAGGATTTAATGTTTACCCTATTGGGTTTCTGACTTGCTTTGGTCTAATCCTTCCTTCCTTGGTATTCTGTTATTTCTCCCTTTTAGAATGGGAATGTTTACCCTGAATTACCGTACATAGCAACTATGTTAACTTGTTTTGATTTTCACAGCGCTCACAGCTAAGCTTGTGTTCAGTCTGAGAGAAAACTTTAGACTTGAACTTTTGAGCAATGCTGGAACTTTTAAGACTACAGAGACTCTTGAGGATAAACTGAATGCATTTTATACTGTGAGATGGACCAGGGCCTAGAGACACAGTATTACACTGCAGTTTGGATCTAGAATATCCCCCAGAGGCACATGTGTTGAAGGCTTGGTTCCTGGCTGGTGGTGTTATTGGAAGGTGGTGGGTACTTTAGGAGCTGGGGCCTGGAAGAGAGAGTAGGTCACTGGAGGCATGCCCTTGAAGGGTACCTGTGGACTCTGACTACCACCCCTGCTTCCCACCCTCATAAGCTTTGCTCCATCACACCTTCTCCACCAAGATGCTCTTGCCTTACCACAGGCCCACAAAGAATGCAGCCAAGTGACTATGGGCTGAAACCTTTATAACCAGGAGTCACAATAAATCTTACTTCCTTCCAGTTGATTACTCTGGTATTTTGTCACAGTGATAGAAAGTTGACTAACACATAGACCTCTTCTTTAGAACTAGACTCTTTGGATCAAAGGCAAACTGTGTGGAATTTAACAAGTTCCACCAGTTTACTCCCCCAAATCATCTAATTATTCTGTGAAATAGCTGCATCAGACCATCAACTTATAACAACACCCCTAATGAAGATGGTGTATTATTCTTCCATTGCACTGATGGAAAAAGAGAGACCTCCCCTTCATAGCTAATATATAAAAATCTGAAAATACTACATAGATCTGTGTGATCTCAGAGCTAGTGTGTAATCCACTTTGAAGGACCAGGACAAGAGTATATCTTCCACCTTGACCTGTTTCAAACCCCCTCCATTCTGGTCTGACTAATAATTACTATATGGCAATTTCCTGGCCAATAACTGCATGTATTTGTGTAATATGCATGCCCACAGTTATGCTATTTAAAGTCTTAATTTTCCTACAAGGCCTAGATGAAAAACCACCACTACCAGGAGTCCTCTTCTAACTGCTACTCATAGATTGCCCTCTACTCAAAATCAGCACCAGACTGATACTATTTACCATTCAGTTTGTTACTGTCTGTGCTTTGTTTGCCAACTAAATTACATTGTTGATAATAAGTAATAAAATTCTGCAACTTATATTCTTTATGTTTAACATACCAGTGAGTGTACAGTAGGCATTCAAACATAAGTACAGCTATCGACTTTTTTCATACTTTTTTATTAGTATATATTTGCAATTCATAATGATTACAATTGTTGTTGTACAACAATTATGTACATAATGCATCTTAATTATTTTCTCTATTTTTTAATTCCCTGCCCTTTCTCTTCCTCCCTATAGACTTTTAACAATGCAGACATTAAACCTAATATATCTTCTGGTCCTAACTCCTTATTTTACAAAACAGGGGGCAAGTCTCAGATAAATCAAATAAATAGCTACCTAATAACTATGATAGTAATTATAATTTAAATGTTTTGTTTGTTTGTTTTACAATTTGGTACCCTTAAGTACCTGATGATGCAGCAAAAACTTTCCATGTACTATCTCATTGAATTTTCAGCCTGATTAGATTAATATTTTGGTCCCCACTTTGTAGATGAGAAAACTGAGATTTTTCTCAAAGACACTAACTGGCAAAAGGCCATAGCTAATAAATTGTAGAAATGAAATTCATGCTTATTTTAATTGGTACCAATGATAATTTATACATGGCTGATCTAAAAACAAAAATATAACCCTCCTTGAGGATTTTGCTTAGAAATTTATGATACCTGAAGGTCCTTATATATATATATGAAAGTTTAGATAGTACACGTTTTATGTGACTAAAATATTTCCAGAATAATTGTGGCAACCAGTCTTCCAATCTCTTTCCCATCTTTCTGTGTCCTTAAATATAGTAACAAGTATTGCATCCTCCAAAAAAGAAGAAATCATTCTTGAAATTCCTGGGACTAAAAAGGTGTTAATTACCATCCAGAAACTCCATGCATAATCAGGCTCAAAAATGTAGATAATGTAAAGCCTATTCCTTTAGTGCTTTAAAAAAAAATCAATCTATTTTCTTTCAATATGACAGAAACATGATTTCATGATTTTTCTATTGCTTTTATTTTACACCATCTATGCAACTATAAACTCTGTCCAGGGAGCTTCTTGTTCCCTCTGCACAGTGGGTTTCTAAGGTCTCAAAGACATTTACTCTTCAGATAGATAAAAATGAAAAAAAAAATCAATCCTAAAAGGTTTATAGTAGTGAGAACAGAAGACCATCTGCTCTGAGATAGCTTTGTGCTCGTTTTCCCACCAGGGGAGTCCAAGTTTTACACACCTCATTCTCATTAGAGAAAGGGAAATTGCTCAGAATAAGAATAAAAGATTTTTCAAGTCCTACAGCAGGTTGAAACACTGTATCTTACAACAACATGGAGCCTTTTTGATAGTTGAATTATCTATGTATTGCAATTTTTTTTAAAGAAGGATAAAATGTTACAACACTTCCTGGTTTCAAAATTTATTAGATGCTATGCCTACCACTATTTGCTCTCACATGCTCAAAATTTCAATGCAATCTTTATGAACCTGTTTATTCTGGATCAGCAAAGCTTCCGGCACAAAATGACAGCTCATGGGGAATAAATCTTCATCATCCTTTTGGGCAGAAATGCCAGGAGATCTGAAAACTCATCTTCTGTGCACTCTCATGTTCTCTTCTGCCCACAAGATCATATCCCTGATGCTCTAATATCAAATTGATTTGTATTTAACAGAGGCCTTTAGCAGCTCCACAAATAACAGCTCTGTGGTCTTTGAACTATTATTTCTATTGCCTGTGTTGCTTCATTCTTTGTTCATTTGCTATGTTAACAGCATTCCAGACAGGTGAGCATATTTTCAAAGTGAAAGATACTTTAGACATTCCCAGTGGACAAGCTTAGCCAATCAGAGGCACATTACTTATCTTTGATGTCCCCCTCACCTTTTAGTCTTATTCAAATAAAGCAGATTTAAAGGCTTGTTTGCCTATACTGAAGAACAAAATGTTTTTTAAGACAAAGTAAAAATCGAGGCTAAAACATAGTGAACTCCTTAAGAAAAATATGAGCCCCTTATATCTGGTCTGTATTTCCCTCCATTGCTTTATAGTTTCTTTTTAAAAAATTAACTTGCACTGAAGACACTGGTAGGAGACTACCTAACAAGGCTCTGTAAGTAATGAAGAATGATGCCATTTGTAGAGGGATTTTAGGATTGAGAAATGCCACTCAAAAGTCTTAGACTACATGGCAATGTGTCTAGTTTTAAAGAAATAGCCTTGATGGAAAAGGAAAACGATTCCAAAATTTGATTAAGAGAACATTTTTATATAGTCTCCTGATTTTGTCGATGAGCAAAGCTACAGCAATGAGGACTCGGTGCTGACTACACACACAAGGCTGCCGAGCTGGTGCATGGCAAAGCTCATGTGCACCCAATTCAATAGACTGTTTGCACCACAGCCTGCTTCACATAAGCTGGATGTTTCTACCTGACCACACTTCCTCCTCGAGTGTACAATGCACTCACAATAAAATCAAGGTTCTCAAAAGGTGTGGCAGCTCATTTACTAAAAATTATTATTGACTCCTAGAACATGGAAACCTGTAATTTGTAGGAATTCTTTACTACAACTCAGGTTATTGAGTTGAAAATGATACAGTGCAGATTCCAAGCCGTGTGCTTCTAATGAAAGGTCACTGGCTCCACAGATGCACATTTCCATTTGCCATTTATTGTCTAAGTAATGCCTTGTGCAGTAAACAGCGGCTTCCTCCATTACTCCTTAATATTAGAAAAGGTTTTCAGGTGCTCCTCAGATTTCTACTTCTGCAGTACTTTGGAAAGGAAAGGATCTGACCTTTTAAGACTATCTGGTAACATAGCTGTACCAGTTCACACAAGCACCAGGCGTCTTCCTCTCAGCAGATTAACAACCTCCTTTGTAAGTTTGTGCAGAGA
The DNA here is from genome assembly GCA_004365215.1 of Cuniculus paca. NCBI lineage: Eukaryota > Metazoa > Chordata > Mammalia > Rodentia > Cuniculidae > Cuniculus > Cuniculus paca. The sequence goes on along the minus strand of RJWT010028691.1, from coordinate 8,320 downwards.
AAGCAAACATGATTCTTGCTCAAAACAAAACAGAATAACAAAAATTTCTCTCACTGCCAAGAGGAGAAAATTAGCTAATTTATAGTCTAATTTATAGTCTTTAATTCATATAATACATTGCATGTTGAGGTGCAGTATTTTTGAAAATGCCAAGGCAGAATGAAATAAATGGAGAACAGAAGCAAGGGAGGAAGTAAAACAAAAGCACATGCTGAGTTGTAGTTTACAACACCCTGGACCAAGGGGTGCATGGCGCGTACAGCAGATGTGCGTAAATCATACATTAGTCTAGGGTTTCGTTAGTTAAAATTCATAGGTGGGTCCAAGAAAGCCGTTATCCTCTGAGCTACGTTCTACTTTAGCAAAAATCACATCATACAGGAGAAAACCACCAGACTTACTCAAATCTAGTTTATTTTCTTCCTCCACACAGCAACAAATCTTGCATGACTTCCTCTCAAGGCTCTCAAGGTGTCTCATTCAGACGTGGGGAAAAGAGACACCTGAGGCACTGGATAATATGACAACAAAGGCACTGGATACTATGACATCTGTAGTTTACTTTTAAATATTTGAATTTTTGAATATTTGAAAATAGGTCATGTAGTATTATTGATGGATTAAAACAATATCCTGTACACAGTCACAAGCTCTAACCAGGAACTATTTACCCACCCACCCACCCACCCCAAAAAAATCACCCAAGATGGTGACTAGCATTACATTGGAAGTATCTACATCTTAGTCAACATCAGAGATTTTTGTTCATTGACATACCCCACTGGTATGATGATGAAATCAACTGGGAGCTTGTTAGTCCCATGGTAGATGTTAAAAACAGGTTTTCACCTTTGAAATTAGTGATATTTAAGATAAATGAACGGGCAAAATCACTTTATGGACATTCTTCCATGAACAGGGCGTGGAATCAAGGTGGGCCTCTACCTTGTTCCCTAGGCCTGGCACTTGAGGTTCAATTGCTTTATGTCTAATGAATGAGTCTGCCAGAGGAGTTCTATTGCTCCATGCCCACTGTACTGCCTCTGGAAAGTTGTCACATTGACCTGGAGTAGAAATAAAGCACCTGGAGTGCTTAAAAACATCAGAGAACTGGGACTTCATTGAGTTTGTAGGACAAGGTTCATGAGTTTGTTCTGAACCCTGTTGGTTCTACTGACTAATGTGGGTTTAATAAAGACTGAAATGAAGCAGAATTAGTCTGAGACTACTTGGGTTTAGCAAATCCTTAACCAAATACATAGGTCACTTTCCTGTGGCTACGACTATCTGTTAATGAGTCCAGCACGGCCAAATGGACTTAAACATATTCTTAACACATATGTAATAACCAGTGCGTGAGAGCCTTACCCCACCGACTCAGTAAATTTTCAGGAATTTTACAAACCAATGGCCAAAAATAATCACTGTCAATCAACTTAAAATATTGAAATTTAAAAAAAATATATATATATATAAAAGGCAAGGATAACAGATACTCAAAACTTTCATCACCTAATTCTGCTACATATTAGTCAAGCTTACATCAACTGTGCCTATGGTAGAGGGTCTCTATGTAATATAACATAACTTAGTTTTCTTAAGGGCACTCTTCAGAGCTCTAAATTCAATGATGTCACACAGGTAGTTGAAATTGGCCATGGTAAGAATATATAAACCATTGAACTCAGCAAATGCTACAAATCAAGGTTTTGTTTTATTTCAAGGCTGGTTGTTAGATGTTTACAAGAACGTCATTGGTGTGCACAGTCTTAAATTAATAGAGAAGACTTTGCCCCTTCCCTGTATCCATATTCTAAAGCCTTCAAATACACTTGCATGAACAAAACCCCACAACCCATTTACGGGAGAGGAGTCACACTGCCACGCACACCCACCAACCAGGGCAACAGGATAAACTCACTTTTGAAGCAGCTGGGTCCACTAGTCTCTGGCGATGTCGGGCTGAGTTGAAATGGCTCTTCGGAGGCTGCCCTTCCTGACAGTGAATGGAAGATGGGGGATGAACAAAAGGTGGGAAGCGCATGGTGGGGTGGCATGGGATGGTGACGAAATGGTCAGAAAAGGGAGAGGGACAGTGTTTAACGACACTGCATATGTTTTAGCTAAAATTCTAATAACAAAAACATTTGACAAATATGCCCCCACAAAAGTACATGCTATATATATCAGTCATTTCTTTAAAAGCAGTCTTTTATGTGCATATGTATAATAAAGTCACATAACCCAGGGTTAAAGTATTTCCCATCAAATATTCATTGTCCTGTTATCTGATCATTTCTTCTACAATTCAGAGATACAAAGGACTGTGGAAATATTATTTCCCTAAACACCAAGTCCATCTTCTGAAAATAACAGAGTGCATTGTGGGACATTCTGGGGGTTAGTCTTATTGGCTAAACCCAAAATGACATGAGAATCACAACCTTCATCAAAACTATGTCAGGTCTATCATATAAGGCTTCTTTCCCCATCATCTTGGTAGAATTCATTCATTCATTCTTTCTTTCTTTTTTTGACATCCAGAAAAAAAACTCTTCCCCAACTGTATATTTAATTGACACAAGTATAGATTTAACATTAACTTTGTTATTTAAACCTATGTAAAAGTGGTCTCTTCTTAGACTAGCTCTGCTAATGCTTATATACATTGAGGAAATGAATCACTTGGACAGACTTAACACTTCCCCATGACACCTTCATGCCAAACATACAAACACACAACCCAAAGGATTATATTTTGAAGGGAGAAGTAGGACATAAGAATCTCCATCACTTATGTAAAGTTCCATTTCTCCATCTTTGGAAGTAGCCCAGTAATAAACCAGAATTTAAGAAGCAAAGGCTGCCCCTCTGTGAGTATCATCTCCAGAAATGGCAACATGAAAGCAACAGAGAGATGGTCCCATAAAACCCCTGGGCAGCAAAAGGATCCTCAGATGAAGGATGGCACCGATGCATTCTGTTAACAGAGAAGGGTGAAAGATCCTCCTACTTAGGTAAAAATGCAGTGTCTACATTATAATATATCAGAATTTTTCCGCTCTTTTAGGAACAACAGCTCTATTGCTTTTAAGACATCTGTCAATCACACCCACTTGAATTGCCAGTGATAAGTGCTTGGGTGTCCACAATATAGTGCTTACTTTTTGAAAAGATAATGTCATAAGCAGTGGACTACAAGTCAGGAATATGTATTTTTTTCCTCCCTTTCCCCTCCAAAAAACTTTGCTGCCAATATATATTCTTTCTCTACTCTCTTTACAAAAATGCAAAGACATAGTCTTGAAATTCAGCTAACCTAGAAAAATATACTAATGCTTTAATAGAAGAACTAGTATTCATTAATACCCTGACTACTTGGCAAAACAAAAAGAAAAAAACTGAGCATAACTTCCCATTTCAACAGAATCAATTTACTTCAGAAATAGTTTTTGGGGAGCCAGGCGTGGTGGCTCACGCCTGTAATCCCAGCACTTGGGAGGCTGAGACAGGTGGATCATTGTGAGTTCAAGACCAGCCTGGGCTACAAAGTGAGCTTAAGGCCAGCCTGAACGGCATAGTGAGACCCTGTCTCAAAAACAGGGCTGGGGATCTAGCTCAGTGGTCTAAGTGCCTGCCCGGCAAGCGCAAGGTGGTAAGTTCAATCCCCGGTGCCGCAAAAAAAAAAAAAAAAATAGTTTTTGGGGAAAAAAATAGACTATTTATTTACTTTGACTGTTTGAAAATTATTCTTTAAACTTAATGGTATATCAGAAGGGGGTTTTAATGCTTTTTCTTTTCTAATAGAAGTTATCATATGTAAATAAGTACTTATCCTCATTAACAGATCTGGAGAACTCTCTGCCCTTATTAACCTCCCTATGGAATGATTACAACTGATTTAAGAGTTCCAATGCATAGTTCCAGGCTCCCACTCATCAGGGGAAAAAATTAATCTCAGCCTTAAATACACAATTATAGTCAATGTGCAAATTAACTAAATCCTGGGCTCGAGGTTTATTGCTCTTCTTCTGACTCCAAGGTGAAAATGTTATCTTTTTTTAATTAGCTAATTGTACCATGAACTCGGCAGGAGGCAGATGTTGATATTAAACCTGAGATCTGAATCTTAAACTCCCAGTTGGTAGAAAGCTGTCATAAAAAAGTAAGCACATAATACTCAGGAGAGGTGAGTATTTGGAACCTGATCTCCATTTTCTTTCATCTATCATAGGTACAAAGGTCTGTAACAACAGTCTGCTTGCAATGAACAAATAGGTCTATGAAATAATCAACGGAGTTACACAGAGATTCCCATCACATATCTTAATAGAAACCGAGAAAGAGCCTGGGGGATTAATGTCATTTTAATGAATTGTATATATAGAGTGAAAATAAAGGAATTGTGAACAGCTCACAGCAAGTTTTTATACACATGACTCACATTTTAAACTAACATTAATTTTCAATAAAGTAGGCACTACATATTCTACCGCAAACAATAATTTGTGGTGATTAGTTGCCCATATATTGAAGAGTTTTGTCAAACTGGGACTTTGGGGACAGATTCACACAATTAGAATCACATGGAAACCTTTGAGAAGAACTTTATTCATTAAGAGCTGGACATACCTGCTGCTACGTTTTCAAGGCGACTCTACATGAACAGTTTTTACCTCCCCTTTTCAAGTCTTCCTATTTACCAGATCGCCTGACATCTCCAGGGGAAACACAAATAACACATCTCTGAGCTTAGTCAGTGGAGTACAGCTCAGTGCACTATACATTTTTTTTTTAAAGCAAACAAGGCTCTCCTGCATGGTTCCTTAGGAAATCAACTCTACATGCTATGATTTAAATGTGTCCTCTTTCATGTTAGAAACTTAATCCTCCAAAATTCCTATGCCAGTGGTATTTGGAGGTGAGCCCTTTGGGAGTTGATTAGGTATAGGAGAGGTCACGGGAATGGGATTCCCCTGATAGCATTAGTGCCTTCTGGAGCAGAGGAGGAGGAGAGATTCAACCCGGCATACTTGCTCTGTCTCACCTCCGCCATGTTATGATACAGTAAGGATGGCTGCACCAGAGTGCAAGCAGATATAGAGACCAGGCTCTTAAGGTTTCCCAGCTTCCTGACCATTAGCCAAATAAACTTCCTGATTTATAAATTACTACATATATATGTGTGTGTATATATATATATATATATACACTCCACATAGAATTTAGTATTTTTCTTGAACACAGAAAACTATCACTCACGTGGACATTGAAAACAAAATTTGTTAGTTAATTTTCATTACCCAAATTCTACGTTCCAAGAATCTGTTTCTCCTCCTAAATGACAGCCTTCAGACTCTGCTATCTGTCATTCCAGGCTGAGAGATGTCTCCTGGTACCAGTTACCTCCTGGCTAATGACATCAACATCAGCAAAATAACAGATTGGACCTCGGTAGGCTCCACAGGGCTGTGAACTGAATAGCTTATTTACATATGCAAGTAGGACCCCTTCACAATAAAGAGCAGAGGACAGGGGATGTGGGGAGTTGAAATTCTCATCATTAATTTTGTGGAAACTGTAGCTCTTTCTGTTACTTAGGGAAGTGCAACAAAAATCATTTCGCTATTACAACCACCAGTAATAAAATAGCAGTCTTCAGCTATGTAAATAAACTATTAGAGAATGACAAGAGTTGACATGTGCATAATGTAGAAATTTAATGAGACATAGTTCTTCTCCATGCTAAATGCTTTCACCAAGCCTTCACCTGTTAAGTAAGCCCCTTTTAGAAATTACGAACATCCCTCAACAGAGCAGATCATACTTTTTAAAGAAATTATTGTTCCCTTAACATTACAGATCTGATAGCTTAGTACTTCAGCCTAATTTGCATTGTGCAAACATATTTACAAGAATGCTCTGTGGAAAACAATATATCAGGCGTGAAATAATGGGTGCCCAATGAATTTAGTTGCTTACCGCAGACCATTTATAAAAGCCTAATTCCTTAAATCAGGTATAAGTTGTTCTAACTCAAAATGAGCCTAAAGGAAAATTGAAAACTAAGTGTATTTAATTTTGGCATGAGTTTCATTTTTTACAAATCTATCATTAGAGAGTTGTAAACTAAAGATCTTAACATTGAAAAAAAAAATCACACAATGGCTCAAAGAAGTGTTTCAAGGGTTCCTCGACCACTTCTTAAAATTCCATTCAAAATAGTTTTAATTCAGAAAAGAATCATACACACTTAAAAAAAAATAAACTTATCCTGTCAGACATAGTTTTTGTCTCTGATAAACATACTTCACCCCCAATCAAAGCCGTTACTAAGGCAGGATAGGAAAAATAAAGGAGAGAAGGAAGTTGTAATTTTGAGGAAACTAATTTTGAGAAAAATGGAAAAATCTATTAAACATAATCAAATGTACCAAATTTACAATGCCTTTTAACCCTTCAGCTTGTCTTACCTCTAGGTTTCTCAGTCCAAAATTTCTAAGAGTTTTAAAGATACTACATACAAGTCCATAAACTGGGGCTGTGTTTTTCTTCCAGTTACAAATCAATAAATTCGATGGACTTTCGCTCTCAAGGAAACAGCTCTAGTAACTGGACACAGTACCATATTGATAAACTTCAAACACATGCAAACCGTTAGCATTTTAACCCAGTTCATAAAGTCAGTTTTTGCCTTAGCCCACTAACAGTGACCTGCTAGACACTAGATAAATGACAAATAAGTCAAAAGAGGAATATCTTAGATCATCTGTCTTAAGGCTACCCCAAGATCACATAAATAACCCGAGCCCCAGACCACAGCACATGTCAGCCCTCAAGCACCTGAACTCTTTCTCTTTCAGAGTGTACTTTGAACCTGTCTGAGTGAGCTGAAGTCTCCATTTTGGCTTGGATCTTGAATCTCCTTGGATCCTGATAACATTACTGAACACCGTATTTAATACAACACAGGCATAACGAGTAGGAATTATTAAAGAGGCCCTTGAGCACTGAGAAAGAAATCTAGGACCTTGCAAAGTCAAAACACTCTATGAAAATGAACTGACAGAATGCATAAGCTAGGAGGATTTAACAATTATCAAGCATATCGATGTAGGGATCAGCAACCAAAATGCACATCGAAGAAACATGCCATTAAGAAGACAAAGTACATTTTCCATTATGACATCATAGATATCTAAAACCTATGGAACTAATCACACAATAATTCATGAAAGCCTCTATAATTAATAACTTTGTAACAAGAAGAGAAGATCATTTTAGCTCATTTTCTCTCAAAGTCGAGCTTTACAAACTAGCTGAAGAGGTAAGTCATCAAACTAGAAGAGGGAAGGGGACAGCCCCGCTTCTGAGAGAGGACCCTTAGAAACAGGCATGCTAGCTTTCTTCACTGTAATGTTCACATCTTACATTCTGAAATAGTTTGACAGTAATACCAGCAATGAACTCTACTTCCTGATCTTCTTTAGTTCCTTTTAAAACAAACACTGGTCTATATATACTAAATTGATGACAAGACCAGTAGTTAAAATCCACAGTAAAGGGGCTGGGGATACACCTCAGTGGTACAGCCTTTGCTTAGAATGATCTCACATTGGGAAGCACTAAGAGAGTAGCTTTACAACTGTGACTCTATAGAAATCACCTAGGAAACTCATTAAGAATGCTTTAGGTTGTGTCTCAAATATCAGTCATTTATGCATTTTCCCATATTTATGTACTATGTGTTTTACATCATGTACTATTTTCTTCACTGCTTTATTTTTTAAATTATGGACTACTTTGTTTCAGTTTTCATTGTTCATTAGCACGTTTGCAGTTTTATTTAAAAAATTACTCCTTCTTTAAAAATATTAAATATTTCAATTTTAACAGGAGCCTATGTGATGACATCTTGAAATCACGGCTTTGTTGTGCTAGTTCATTTGTTGCCTAATGTATATTAAGAAAAAAATACACTACCAAATTAAAAGTATCTGTGTACTGACTAGGGGCATGCTACATGCATTCAGCAGAGCCTGTCCTAAAACATGGACAATCGAAGTGAGCAGCCTGAAGCCTGCAGTTTTGGGGAGTGGGGAGGGGGCATTATGGTCACTCTATTTGGACAGCTTCCTGCCACCTCCAACTGCCTGCTCTGATTGGTGAGTGACCCAGAGTCAGCGTGGCTGGTTGGTCTTCAACTTCCCTATTCTGAGATCTCCCACATCAGCCACATCATTCCATCCCTATTTCAACTCTCAGGAAATGGTACTGGTCAACTTCAGAATCCAGTTCATATCCAATCCTTTCTTACTTC
>RJWT010028690.1:0-15154 GCA_004365215.1 Cuniculus paca | reverse complement strand
TACTCCCCAGTGACTTCTTGGTCAGCATGTGACAGTATGTGCCCAAGCCAACTGCACACTTACCTGGGAGGGAGGCTGGCAGACTTGGCTCCTGCCGGTGAATCCAGTCCTTCCCCTGGCTTTGCCGATTTCTCTCGGTTCATTTGTTGTAGGATTGAGTTCAATTCACTAATGACATTTGCTTTTGGGCCTGAGAGAATCGGGCTTTTGACCTCCGTGACATCACCCCACAACTTGGAGGTCCTTGGCTGGATGACCTTTGCCATCCCCGGCTGGGTACTGCCTGGTGGGGGTGGGGGTGCAGGTGGGGGAATGACAAAGCTGTCTACATCCTCTTCCAGGAGCGCATCTTGATAAAGTGCGTTGCTTTTATGAATTATGGGCTTCATTTTTGGCTTTGGAGGTACGGGGGGCTTGTCAACCACAAACGCCTGCCCGTCTGCATAGACCGTGCAGGTGTCCATGCTCTCCCCACCTTCAGATGACAGGGTAGAGATGCTGGACACTGTGGAGATGGTGCTGGTTGTCTCAAGATGGTGGTCGCTGCTGCTCCGGCTGTCCACCTCCTCGATCCCAGAGTCAGTGACTGTGTCAAAGCTCTCGGGGGGTGGCAGGAACGAGGTGGGCAGACAGTTTGAGAGGCTGGCTGGCTTCTTGCTATCTGTGGAACTGGCTGTCTGGCTGGAGTTCCACGAAGGGGATGGGGGGGTATCACTTTTCTTCTGTTTTGCCAAGTCAGTGAGAGCGGGGACAGAAGCAGCACGGTCATCGGGGATATCAAAACTATTTGCAAATTCCAGGGGAGGAGGCAATGGCTCTGTAAAAATAAAATCCTCATCCAAGTCCACGGATGCCAGAGGGGGAGGAGGGATGCGGAATGGCAAAACCACCGCCTCTTCCATGGAGCCTGCCGCCACAATGGTCCTGCCAGGAGTGGCGGTGGGCTCGGGGGCAGCGGAGATCTGTAAAGCACCTTCGGTTTCAGAAACGCCTTCTGGCACTGTGGAGGGCAAGTGGTCTGGCTTTATGTCCACATCCTCTCTTTCCTCTTCCTCCTCTAGGGGGCCACCTGTCTTGGTGGCATCCACAGTATGCACCATCAGCAGGCCGGCTGACTTTTGCTGTGCTGTGTCCACGATGTTGATCAGCATGTTCTTTTTGTCCTCACCTCTCCGGTCCTTACTTAGGTCCAGCTCATACTTGTTTTCTGTTTCCTGCCGCCGCAAGGGCCCCCGAGTATTCTGCCTGGTGACTGGAGGGAAGGCAGCTTCCACACTGGGCCGCATTTTGGTATCGATGTAGAGAGGTTTGTTGAGGTCAGCCTTGGGGGCCTCCCCCTTGGGCCCTTGCTGGGACTCCTTCATGGCTCGGTCCCTTGCGGACAGTGCCAGGGCCAATGGGGAGCTGGGATCAAGCAGCCGTCCAGTGAGTGGATGGACATAATTCTCAGGGCTGGCTGTGCTGCAGCTTTTGGGGGATGCTGCTGTGCTGCCTTCAGGCCCCTTGGCTTTGGATGCAGAATTCAGGGGCCTCCCAGCCTCTCCCTGAGCACCAGTCTCACCACCGCCTATAAAGTGGTTTTCAGGCTCCCTTGGTGATGTTCCTGATGTGGGTGACACCAGCTGCTCAGAGCCATCCTCATCGCCAAACCCACCCTCCTCAGGGAACTTGGAGGGCCGCACCCGGGGGACAGGCGGGCCCAGACCCACATCCTCATCCCCTAGGTCGGTGGAGAGGAAGGCTGGGGAGTTCCTCCTGGCTTCTAGCCGCTTCTCCCGGTCACGGACAGCCCCGGCAATGGCAGCGGCGAAGGGGCTGCTGACGGTCAAGCTGTCATCAGGCCGCAGCTGGCCCGGTGGCTCTGTGGCCTGGGGGTCAATTTCCATGCTGCTTCCCTGGCTGCTCTTGCCGCTGCTGCTGGTGGAGGGCTCCTTGACAATGATGGTGGGGATGGGGATGGAGCACGTCTTCTCGGGGCTGTCCTCCACATTGGATTGCTTCACCAGCATGCCCTTCCGCCTGGCAGGCTTGGCAGGCACATAGACAGCTTTGCTTGCAATTTTCCCTACCTCTGAGTATGGGTTCTCAGGCATCTGGCCCCGCTTGGTGCGGAAGGTGGCCTGGGGAGTGGCATTCCGACTGTAGAGGTCTTCAGAGTCCAGGGAGTAGCGGTCCAGCTCTCTCCTGTAGAACATCCCCTTTTCCCTCATCATGGTGGCCACTGTGTCAGACCTAGTGGCAGGAGACACCTTGGCAGCGGAATTCGGATTGAATGCGGGCTTAATCGTTCCATAGACTCTTGGAGTCGGGGACTTGGGGCAGTTGTAGGTGGTGGGGGAAGGTGGTGGTGGAGACGGGGGCACAGACTGTGGTGGAGGGGGAATATCCTCAGAGGTGTCTGGCATGGACAGGCTTCTGGTGAATTTCAGCATTGGAGGGGCCAGAAATTGTCGTTCTTCCTCTGTTATTCCTATGAGTAGAAAACAGGTTTAGTTTTAAATCACAACAATAAGTAAAACCCTACCAAAGTTTTTAGAATTGTGCAATCCACTACATCTCTACAAACTTAGACAACATACACTTGTTATGAAACACAGCACAAACCACAATGCTGAGAGGTTAGTTATATGGCCCACTTCGAACCAGAAAATAAGAAAGAAGAAGACAAGTAGAGGGGGTTTTCCAGGACATGTGGTTCTCTGCACAAGGTCAGGGCAGCCATGGTGTGATGCCAGACTGTGTGCAGCTCTCTAGGCTGAACCCCAGCTGCCAAGGCTCCTTGTGGCTGCACGTGCCTGTGTGTGTATATGTTGGTATGAGTGCCCTCTAATGGTGGCATGAGCTAGCAAGATCAAGGGCCTTCTTTCCTTGCCCCTTTCAGACTTGACAAGTGCTCCTGGAGGTCTAAGGTAATTGCTTGCTTGTTGGAGGGTTGCAAGGCATTTGCTTACGTGGTCGCAGAGGTAAGGGCTGTGCTACTGTTCAGGTGGCATATGAGTACTGATGTTCCTGCCCATGTGTGCAGGCAGATATGCCACCCCTCAGTGGCGTGTCTGCCTGTTGAGGTCCTGTGTATACTGAGAAGAGGCATTGTCACCTGGCTTGTCTAGGCCATATGGAGGGCTCTGTGTACTGGAGTCCCTGGGCTCTCAGCAGGATGGCTGTGAAGGTGACTGGCTTGGGGGAAGGGCCATTTTGGTTCTGGAATATGCCCATGAGGGGAGTGAGCCATGATCCCTTTAAGTAATGACTTCATTTAACCCGAACAGGAGCAGGACACTGAGCAGTGCTTCCCAGTGGGCCTGGTGAGCTCCACACTAATCCAAACTGGACCTTCCAGAGCTGGGCTGAGGGGTATGGCAGGTCACTGTGGTCAGCCAGGGCCCAAGTTCAGTTGATTTGGTACAGATCCAAGCCATGTTCTGAGATGTGACTAACGGAAATGCATGGACGTTGAAGGTGGCTGAGGCCCTATGGTGGCTGTAGTGCAGTCTGAACATCCTCTCAGTGTGCCAACTGGTGTGACTACACTGTGCAGCAGTCCAAGACATGAACGCACGGACAGAAGCAACACACACAGCAACACCAAGGACCAGGGTCATGGGGGCATGCAGGTTTTTAGAAGCAACAAAATGAATTATTTGAAAGTAAAAAAAAATTTCCTAAGACAAACTACAATCATTTATTCCAATGAAAACTTCCATTTGATAAGGGTATTCCAAATTTAACATACTCCTTGTGGGAGGCTAATTTGGCATTACCATGATTGGTTTCTGAAGGCATCTGGGTTGACCATTTGCTATGTGTTAGTTGCCTGACATTTAAGTTCCCAAGGAGTAATAATTTAAGAATACACCTTATACAGTAAACTGGGGTACATTCAAAGTACAGATTCCAAACTGGAGGCATTCACTAACCTGATAGAAAGATTCTGCTGTCTGACAGGAGGAAATCAATTGTTATTAACCAGTAAGGATGCAGTCGTACAACATGGTGTGTGTGCAGCTTCGCCAGAGGCCTGGAGTACACGGGGAGTGGGCAAGCTTGACCAGCAGCAGACACCACCATGGTCACCTAATGCTCAGTTGCTGCTTACTGTCATCCTCCTCACATCAGAACAAACGAGTCCTGCCTCTAGCAGCATTGCCAGGCAGTGGTTCCAGACACACAGAACCCTGTTCCCTGGGCAGGCTGGGCAAGGTTGGAGGATGGGGCAGCAGCTGCACACACTCTTCAATTTATATAGCAAGCATTCACCATGTCTGGCAGTGGCCTTGGCTTCTAAGAGAGTTTATATGATAAAGGCAACGCTGGATTCACTCTCAAAGGAACTGTCTGAAGGGGTCCAGTTCACCTAGGCCTGTCACAGAGTCTGTGGGAATGACTAGGATGTTACAAGGAAGGTAAGCCATTTTCTACAACACAGAGTACACTGTTTCAGTTGAGTTCAAGAACCTGACCCAGCCACCCGGAGAAGTATGTCCGTTGAGCTCATCCTACAAATTTAGGACCGTAGGGAGTCCACTCACCCTGTCCACCCCGACCTCCCCTCATTGTTCTTCCTGGCATGTGTCCCCTTCACCACATTAGTATTGTCCCAAATAAACTGGCTTCAGAATTGGAGAACCCACACTGGATTTTGTATCCATTGGCGTGGAAAGGTTCATACCCTCCTATGTTCAAATAGCTACCCAGCAGGCAAGGCTAGGTGCCTGCTTTTTGGTGGATAGGCCTCATGGGGATTGGCAAGGCAAGGATGCCAGGGCAACCTGGGGGGCTCAGAGGCCAGAAGTCCCTAGGGGCTCTGAGAGCTGCATGTGAAAGCCAAGGGGCAACTTCTTCGGGTGAAGGTCACGCTTCTTACCTATCGATTTCTGCCTTCGCATCGTACCTCGAGGGAGGCCCAGAAATGGGCCTTTTGGGCTCCCAGGAACTGTGGGTGTCATCACAGCGATCCCTTGGCGTTCATACACGGACTGCAAACCCAAAAGCCAGGGTGAGACATGGCCCTGGCCAGCCCACTCCCATGGTGATGGCCAGAGGGCAGTAAGGGAGCTCTGGACACAGCAGGTACTGGTCACTGGCTTCCCTCAGAGCAGTATGAAGTGTCTAGTGACTCCTCATAGCCAGCACTGTGAACCCAGGAAGAGCCTTTCCCCTTAGCATTGATAGTGAGATGCCAACAGGCCCTGCTCTGAGGAGCTGTGGTCACTGTGACATCATTCACCAGACCAACTGGACAGACGTCTCTGAGAGAATGGGGCCAGGATAGATGTCCTGTGGGAAAGAGAACAGAGCAGTAGGGTCTTGCCTGGGCCCACAACCTGGCTCTCCATATGCCTAGTGACCTTGGTTAAGTCCTCAAGCTGGAGCCTTTGTTTTCCTCAGCTGTAAAACAGACCAGTATGTCCCACAGTAGGCATGAAGGTGACCAGGTACCATGCATTGTGCTGGCCAGCTCGAGTGAGCCGTGGACTCTTTTGGACTGTGGCTCTGGGCCTGTGGGATGAAGCAGTTCCTGACCTCCTCCTTCCTTGGGCCTGCACTAGGAAGGGCCAAGAGTTCTGTGGTCCCTCTTGAAGGGAAACTCCCTGCATACCTCAGCCTGTCCCCTCAGCCCTTCCATGGCACTGCTTTTTCTGTAGAACTGAAACTGCTGGATGATCAGTGCTCTGCCACCTGCAGGGGGGTTCTGCAAAACTGAGATGCAGACCTTCACTGGAAACATACTTATGTGCACACTTTCATGATACTGGCATGGAGGTAGTTTTGCCCAGGGACCAGTCTCTGTCTGTCTCACCCTGTAGCCCTTTAAGGAGAGGGAAGCCAGAACATGGCTCTTGGAAGGTCAAGGGCATCTGCCCCACAGGGCCAGTCAGGGGTTGGAGAGTATCTAGGACTATGTGGGGCATGTGTTGGTATGTCAGGGAATAGCGATGCTACTTTGTGAAGTTCTGGAGGTGAGCGGTGAAGGCTGAAGTGAACACTTGGATGTGAATCATTAACGATTGTGTTTAATATCTATTACATAACTCTCAAGTCAAAACTATATTTGTGGGTATTATTGTTTAAAAAGGCTACATTAAACTGAGTCAGTTTGAAATTGGACCAAAGAAAATATAAGCTAAGTGACCATAACAGTAGTGCTTGGGCCTGGCTCTAGACATCAAGAGGGGGCACTGATGGCTGGCTGCTTATGGGAAAGTGAGAAGTAACCCAGAGGTATAAGAGGCCTTGATCTTGCCAAGACATACTGGTGGCACAGTGTGAGCATCCTCTGCCTTCTTCCTAGCTGAGGATCACTCCTGATGGCCTGGGGAGGGAGGCACTATACAGGTACCTGACCTGAACCCAGTCTCAGTCTTGGTTAAATGTCTCTATGGAGCCTCTGCTTGCAGAGGACCACTGCCTGCAATGCTGGCCAGACAGCCTCTTTCATCCTGGAGTAATGAGGAGCCCAGATCCTTTTGTCTGAGGTCTACTCCCAAGATCCTTTATGTCCACAGCTCACAGAAACTCAGCTGAGCATGTGAAGGGACACCTACTCAGGGGACTGGTTAGTTGAACTGACAGTGCAGGATGAATGAGGCTTAGGCCGTGGTTGGTCTGTGCCCATACTGCAGGTCTGCATTGGGTATTCATCCTGTGACCCCTTAAATTTGGCTCTGAGCTTGCACAGTGAGAGGGCATGGACATCCATTCTGAGATAGCCCTCTCTACCCATGTTGAGCCCTATCTGACTGCTTCCCATTCCATCCCAGGCCTTGACCCCACAGTCCCAGGGGCACAGCTACTCACATTCATATCTGAGACCGCTGGAAAACACCGGCTGGTAGGCCGCTGCTTGATGGTCGCCACTCTCGACTCCATGGCCACATTCTCAGCAGTCCGGGAAGGTTTCGGGGCTGGAACTATCTCTTCTGGTTTATCTGCAACATAACCGTGGGGATTAGAGTGGCTGTAGCACAATCGGGAGGGTGAGTGTAGCTAGCAGAGTGCAGAAGTACAGCGACTGCTCCAGTGCCTGAAATTGCAGGTAGACCCGTCATAGAGGGAGCATGCATGCATCTCTCCTTGCCCATGCATTCCTGCCAGAGCACTTTTAGTCCCCCAGACCTCTAGCCCCAGGACATCCTGGACACAGATGGCCTAGAAGACTCAACAACTCAGCCTCCTCCATGGGCAGCACTGTGCCCCCAGGGCCCTAGAGCTCTGTATGACTTTATTCTCACTAGTGGAATTCATCCTTTTTGGTATTAACTAACTTTTGGAACTTTTAAAAGTGACACCGAATCATGGTTACCTTGTGTAACTAAATGCAGTTTCCAAGACAGAAATTGCACCTGAAGCTGGGGCTTTGATAGTGAGCACCTCGGAAGTCAGGATGGGTGCCAGAAGCCCCAGATGTTAGCACATGTTGCATAAGGAAGTTTCTGTTTATTCTCCCCATAGTAGAACATCACCATTTTTTCATGAAAAAGAAAGCCAAAGGCTTAAACAACACTTAGAAATTAGAAATGTTTAAAGAAGGAAATTTAAAACATGTTAATTTGAAAACTGAAAAGCATCCTAGAACAGGCTTGATGCATGGCTCTGCCTCTGGGAGATCTGAGATCAGATAAAAAGACCCTTCTCAGGCTGTTGGAGTGCAGGTACCCTGTTCACTGAGATATACAGTGCCTTAGCCCCACCCTCATGCGCTTAGGTAGAGCACCAGCTGACCCTAGTTGTGCTCCTCTTGAATACTCTGGGCAGGATGAGGCAGGTACAGGAGCAGTAGGCCATTCAGAATATCCTGTCTATGAGCCCTGAGATCTCTCAGCAACTCCAGCCCGTCCCTGAGGTCTGGTGGCTCCCTCTGAAGTGCCTGCCAGGTGAGAAGGCCACGTCTCCAAGTTGTTTCTCAAGATAGTACCATGGTGGCCACTTGCAGAGGTGGCTTAAGAGAAGCTGATGCACCGGCAGACTTGCCTAGAGCTGCAGTGCTGGTCATAGAAGCCCAAGATGAAAGCACCAGTTCTGGGCTAGGGATTTAGCTCAGCAGCATAAGCACTTGCCTGGCAAGTGTGAAGTCGTGAGTTCGATTCCCGGTACCAACACCCCCCCCCAAAAAAAACCAAAAAACCACAAATGTCTGAGAAGGCAGCCCAGACTCAACAGCTGTACACACGCACACCCACCCACCCAGGCAGGCAGGTCAGAGAGGGGAGGGAGTGCTTTAGGGTAGGACTGACTGGCACACGTCATGATCTTGACCTTTCAGTGCAGCCAATGCCCTCATAACTCTGACTTTGTGAAAGATGGCCAATTCCAAACAAGGTGCCAGATTCCAGGGGTCTGTAAGTAATGACTGCAGGCCAAATCCTGACCTTCCCAGCTCACATGTCTTTAGCCTCAGAGCAGTTTTAAGATTTAGAGATGTGAAAAGAAGAGGAAGAATATGCAAGAGACCACATGACCTACAGAGCCCAAATGGTCAGTGGCCCTTTAGGGGAAGTTTTGCTACCCTGATCTGCGTCATTATACTGGTTTATTTGCTAGTAGGATGCTATATAAATTATGCAGGACAAGGAAGACTTGAATCCTTTCTCTACTGGCCCCACCCCAGTGAGACCAGCAAGTGCTCTCAGGTTCTTGCTTCCTTCACTCTCATCCAGTTGACTGGCTTGCAGGCTCATCCAGCCCCTCTGTGCATGCCTCTCAGTGTTTTCTCTGGCTGTTTGGCAAGCATAGGTTTCTCCCGGTGCATGGTGAGCACCTGCCCATGTGGAACTGCCCAGGTATAGTAAGAAATGCCTGACCTTGTTGCTGTTGGCAGGGCGGACACCTTCATCTGTGTCTAGGGCCCCCATCCTCATCCTCCAGGGTCCATCTCTTCTTGCTGGAGCATCTACTGCCTGACATTTCTTCCTCCCTGTGCCATGTCCTCTGTGCCCACATGCTGCCATCTTAGCCATCTGTTTACTCTGAGAAACCTTCTTTTTGCAAGTCTGGGCTGAGATTCATATATGTCCTTTGATGGCTGGTATTGAACACAAGTTTCTTCTGCCACCACCATGCCTGTTTGCTGGATCTCACTCCCCCTTGATTTAGGTTCTGGTGATGTATGGATCCTCCTCTCATGAGCCAACCCTGGGCACATAGGTCCAAGTTGGTCTGTTCCTAGAATATAGGCACCTTGGCACTAGCTCTTTGGCTTTGCTTCAGCTATGATATGGCTGCTAGTGGCCCAAGAGTGTCTTACTCCAAGACAGGGGCCAAGATCTTTCCAGGATCAGAATGCTGTATCCCACCACTGCAGTGAGACCCAGGACAGAACCTCACAGAGTGCTGAGAGCCCCCAGCTCTTTTCCATGCTTCTGGCCCTGGCCCCTCTTCTGCCTCCTGAGGAGGGCGAGGCCTGGGGAACTCAGCAACCTAAACCCCTAACATGAACCCAGGGGGCATGTACCAAGATAGAGGAGGAGTGACTTGATCCCCACAAAACATTGTGGGGCCTTCCAGGTGGGGGGGCTCTGAGGCAGCTGAAGAACCCAGCTGCTTCCCATCTGCACACATTATTGTAAGATGCAGAGGGCTATGGCCCTATTGGGAAGGCCTTGGGTATGGGAGCGTGGTGGCCAGGGCTTGCTGTATAGAGGATATGTCTGGCACATTGTGGATGAGGGACACAGCAGGAGAAACTCCTGTGGCTGAGCTGAGATGCTGAGTCTTAAGAGAAGTTTGATTCTGCACTGAGGCCTTCTAGAAGCTGTGAATTTGTTTCTTTGGGATTAAGCTTTGGAGCTGATAGGGTGGGCTCATGCCCACTTAGAGCACTGGAGGTATATGGCCCAGAATCATGGGGTACCACCTGGACTTTTCATGTGCCCTAAAGGAGCAGGATGTGATCTGAGGGTTGCAAGGCCTGTGGCAGTCACCCCTAAAAGATGCACAAAGGGTGGGCGTGCCTAGGGTGAGTCAAGAGTGTTGTGGTCAGTAACAGCAGTCCTTGGCTCTGGTAGGAATTCAGCTTTCCATCCTATTTCTCTTCATAGTACCTGGCTATAGGCTGGGGAGGGGGCAGGAGGAGGGATTCCATTTCACAGAGAAAACAGTTTGTGGGTCAGAGGTGCTTCAGGCCATGCAGGTGGGGACCGTGGGACCAGGTAGTAGCTTGAGCTCAAGTGAAGTTCACCTGGTCCTGCCTGCTATCCAGATGGGTGCCTAGATCTGTTGGGCCATGGCAGCAAAAAACTTATTTGAAAATCTCTAGGGTTGCCATCAGAATGATGCGCTTTACCTAGCTGATTGGAAAACACTGTGGGCTCGCCCATGAAGTCAGGGCGCCATCACTTAGGTCAGGATGCTGGCATGATCAATCATATCATGGGAGGTACATCCCTTGGAACCATGGCAACCTTAAATGTGGGCCATCCTGGTCCCTGTTTGAACCTTGTGCCTTCTGGCTCTACCCGCAACCCTCAGAACCATGAGAGCAACTTGGTTTATGGAGGTGGTAAGGCCAGGGCTACTGTTCCTTGGAAAGCTAGAGTTTGTATTGCTAGTGTGATTCAGATGACTGGAGGGACAGTCCCATCCCCTGATTTGCTGACCAATGGGAGCTAGTGGCCTGACCACTCATCCCGCATCTTTGAGCTCTTGTTTACTGGAACATGAAGACCTTTAAGAAATATGTGAGACTGCAAATTCCTGTTTCCCGTTTTGGGCTGGCTGGCTTGTGAGGATTAGGCTTGATTTACAAAAGCTTGGAACTGGGTATCTATTCAAGGACTGGATGAAGAGGATTATTGAGTTCAGCCCCCTGCAGTGGTAAAATGAAGTACTTGGTGACTGAAAACAATCCTGCAGACAGATTTGAAAACTGTCAAATCTTAAGAAAAACAACCAGCTAATGAGCTGATGAATGCTCCAGCAGTGACCCATGCTTTAATTCTCTGAGCAAACTTAGGATCTCTTTAGAAGACAGATGTGTTGCTGACAAGCCATAAATTGTAAACTTCTGGGTGCGAGGAAGAGTGGCTTGGGAGGGAGATGGTGTGTTTGTCAGGCTGATTGGAGTGTCACAGCCTCATTTCTCAGGGAGGATCTCCCCGCCTGTGAACTGCCTGGGCTTCAGGTGAACTTCATGAGTTGCCAGAGGAAGTATAGCCCCCTCATGCTGGAGACAACCTGCCACTGTTTTGTGTTCACTGAGCAGATGTTGTAGGCTTTTTGGGGCAGAGACCCCAGACTCTGGGGGAAGCAACCCTAACCACCACAGCAAGGAGGCGAGGAACCACAGGCTCCTGTGGCCCTGAGGGTGACCTGCTGGCCAAGCCTCTAGATTCCCTAGGTGGATAAGGGGAGTTCCACCAAGGTGACTCGAGCTTGTGTCCTATGGCTGTATTAAGGGGCCACTGCTGTCTCCTGTCACATGCACCTGAATCACTGGTGCTGCTCCCTAAGCAGGGCAGCAGCCCACACCCGGCTCAGGGTGAGAGCACAGTGCAGGCTTCCTCTGTGGCACTACTTCTAGGAGGAAAACAGAACACCATAGCACGGAGAAGCTGCCTCTGGTCTGCTCCCAGGGGCAGTGGAGGAGCTGGAGAGGTGGTCTGGGCCCTGGAGGGCCTGCAGGCTCCAAAAATCCACACACCTTCTGGGAATAGGGTCTGTGGGTGCAGCCAGAGGTTCCCAGCAGGGTGGGAAGTCATGGTTCCCTTCACAACTGCCTCCCCTCCCCTTGCCAGCTCTACTTCTGCTTCCACCAGAGGCACCCACAGTGATTGTGTCTCCAGGGCTCGGATGGCAGTCGTGTTTGCCTGAGTGCAGCATTATATCTGGGGACTGGATAGATCTGTGAAAAGTCAGGATCAGCAAGCAAGGCACCATGCCTTGGGGAGAGCTGGGATCTGAGGCTGCTTCACTTTTGCAGGAACCTCTTAACACTGCAAAAACAAGCCACAAACAGGATGGCTCGAAAGGACAGGCATTTATCCTGTCAGTTTTGGAGGCTGGAAATCCATGGTCAAGGTGTGGGGCAGGACTTGAGTTGACAGGACATAACAGGTTAGGCTGGTCCTCCCAAAGAGGTGGAGCCTTCCCTGGGCACCTGCTGGTGAGGCATGGTCCCCAGTGTACAGATGGGCACTGAGGCTTCAGGCTGGCAGGAGCCCACACAGCACTCCAAGGCTGTGGGTATTCCACAGTTCTCTAGGCCCCAGCCGGGTTCCCCACAGAACTGGACTGGGCCTTAGCTGCTGGGCCCTTTGGGGTCTTCTTGCTCATGCCCTCACTTCCTGTTCTAGCCTGGGGTGGGGGGCATTTAATCTGCAAGCAGTTTTCTCTGATGTTCAAACAGGAGGTAGATTTCCACTGTCCAGGACTCTTGCCTATCCTCAGTGAGGATGGTTGTGCAGACCATGACTTCGGCCCCGTGGATCCTCTAGCGCAGTCCACAGAAGTTACCCACTGAGGCCTCACTGCCCTGGGTCCTGAATTCTTCTTGACAACTGTTCTTAGCCGTTCTTAGCCAACTGTGAGATGCCTGGGTCCCTGGAAGCCCACGGTGCTGTTCCTTCTTTGGCAGGACCCCCAGAAAAAAGAGTGTTCTATGTCTGGGCATCCATCTTGCCTTTGACACAGAGAAGACCCTAGAAAGCTTGCTGCAAGCATCCTGGGTAGCCTGGCATGGTATGAAGGCCTAGGTTGCTGCGGGAAGACTGCTAGCACTGAGGGGTCAAAGTGGAGAGGGAAGGCCACAGAGGCTCTGCCTCCTGCTTTAAGGAGCCTTATCCTTCCCTGATATTGGCCCTGTTGGTCTCCAGTACACACAACTCGCCTTATTTCAGTGACTTCCCATGTGGCATGCCTTGGGCATGGTGCCTACAGCCCAAGTAAAAAGTGGTTTTGAATTGAGAGTGCTGCTTGTAATTGTTCTGAAGGAGGTTTCATTCAGTATACTAGAAAGTGCTTTCTTAACTCTCTGCAGCAGTCAGGTGAGAAACATCGAAGATGTGGGTACTGCTGCAGAAGGAAAGGGCTGTGTTCTCAGGGTACACGTGGGCCTTGTTTCACAGCTGCTCATGGGCACACCGTTGCTGCCCTCCCATCTTACAACATAGTGGGTCAGAAGGCCCTAGCTCCCCCTGCCACCAGCACAAGGGAAACTTTCAGTGTTGAAAGGGGCAGTGTTTGGTCACTGCAAAAGAAATGCTGAATCAGGAGCAGCCAGGGGCTCCTGTGCCTGTACTGACTGGCAGCCCATGTGACCTAGTCTTTGGTCAGCTTCACTGGGAGTGCCAAGACCTCTGCCTAGCCATGGCAGGTCCAGCTGTGACCACCAAGGGCTTGCAGTAGCTTCACGGTCATGTTGACATGGACACAGCTTGGGGGGAATACTGGACACGTCAGAGGAGTAACAGACAGAAGTCAAGCAGACCAAACAGACCAAAATGGGACATGTTCCAGGGCTGGGGCCCTTAGGCAAGACCCTGAAACAAGAGGAAGACACAAGGTTCATGATACATTCTAGACTTCACTTGACGGCCACAAGAGGGATTTCTGTTCTATGGGGGTGTGACGCGCAGGAAGACTGGAGACAGACACTTGGGCTTCCCTTACCCTTCTTCTTCCGGACTGCAGCTTGCAAACAGAAAGGGAAGTGCTGTGAGCTACTGGACAGCAGCCTGCAGCCTACACTTGGGGCCTTGCCCAGCTCAGGGTGGCCATGAGACCCAGCACTGGGGGACAGGGGGCTGGGGGCACTGAAGAGCTGCAGGTGCAGCTTTCCCACAAGTGGATCTGGGTTGTCTCTTTCCTACTTGCCCTGCTTGTGAAGCCCCTTCCTAGTGGTAGAAAGGCACTTTCCTTCTTGAGTCACACCCTTGTCCCCACCAGCACCTGGCAAGGTGGGATGTGAGCTTCAGGAAGACAGATGTAAATACAGGTCAGCCCGTGGTGGGGTAGCTTTCAGGACACTTGAGCTGACACACAGCTCTGAGGTCGCAGGACACCCTGCAGTGGTGCTCTTTAAAGATGAATTGTTCACTGTCCTTTTTGGGGGTTCCACAGTGACCCCCGGGAAATCAACCCTGTACTTGCTGTCAGCATTCCTACTTTCCTTTCCCATAAGGTGTGGCTCATGAGGATGCTACTGGGGTTTCCCTAGCAAATTGAAAGGATAATATGGTGAAGATGGTGAAGTACAGGACAAAAGGAGAAAGCCGGGACAGGGGTGCCCTTTTCTAAAGGACTAAATCTGTGTGTTGAGCCCCAGAATGCAGTGAAGGATAGTCTGGCCAACCTCAGTATTCTGGGCCCAGAAGGATGGTCGTGGTTTGCTAGACCCCTCCTATGGGAGAGCAAAGAGGAGGGCTCCCTCTGTGTTTGACGTTCTTTTGTGGGCAGAACTCAAAGGTCTCCAGTGGAAGGCTGGCATCAGTTGAGAGAGATGTCCAGGCAAGATGCCAATGAGAGGCACCCAACTTTCAGCCTGCTGGGCCAAGAGCTCAGATTGGCTTCTGTGCCCACATGACTTGCCCTCACCAGCCCTGTTCCTGCTGTCAGTGTGGTGAACATTTCCACCCCCTTACCATCCTGATGTTCAGAGCTACTCTTTCCAGAAGTATGTATGGACTCCCTGGAGACACTGTGGCATTTAGCAGCATTTGGGAGGTCAGCTCCAGAGTTCCCTTTTTAATGGTCACCATGGTGCACGTGGTCAATAGTTGCTCTTACCCAGTCTGCAGGAGGTCGGGAGCCTCTTTCTTGCAGACCACTTAAGGTGCTGGGTGCTCCCTAAACCTGTTGTGCTGGTGCCAGTGCCATCTGGGCCAAGGCTCCAAGTGCTGGAGCCTAAAAGTCTGAGCCATGCCTTGCTGCATCAGGGAGCACCTTGCACAGGTCTCCAAGGCTGGGCCAAGGCAGTGGTCAGTGGGGGTGCCCTAGACAGCAGGGTAGCTGCTGCCGGGATCCTGGGGTCTGCTTACCTTTGTCCACTAGTGAGAGGCCCAGAAATTCAAAACAAAACAATGTTAGACAAACAGAAAAGAGTAAAGACACCCACAGGCTCCCAAGGGAGATGCCAAATGTGGAAGTGCCCAGCCATGCGGGGCAGGGAGAGGGCACAGTGTCACTGAAGGAGACAAGCAAGCCAGCAAGGGGCCATGCA
>RJWT010028689.1:0-15143 GCA_004365215.1 Cuniculus paca | reverse complement strand
CTACTGGAGCCAGGGGCTCTCCGGTGTGTAGCCAGCCACCGAGGACTCTCCCATATCTGGTTTCATATATCTACTTAATAAACCCTCTTGCACTGTGACATGTGTGTTTTCCATCAATTTTGTCCCACTAGGGACCCCTAGTTAATACAAAGAGTATTTTCTTCATTGTATATTTGAAACTAAAGATCAAGAGGCTATATAATTTTCTAAGGAACTGAAAAATGACAGGAAATTTTAAGAGGTTCTTCTACCCATCCAACCACAGTCCTGTTAGATTTATCCAACCATATCTGAAATGCCATCTTACGCACAGGATTTGATGTCACACTTGCTACATCAGATCGTTCCCTGAACACTTATGCTGCGGTACCCCTTGAAATTTCCAAGTAAGTTTCATTTCAATTGTTCATTATTAAATCTTATTTTAGGCATATACCATATGTTGAATTTATTTGTTGAGTAAATTCTAAGTACTCTGATTTATGCGAAAGCTTCTCTTATCAAAATAAGCAAATTAGCAGCTATTAACTAATCAATGTGTCACTTGAGTAATTTCTAAAATGTACACTTAACTAGGGTTGTTTTACTTAGATAATGTCAAAATAGTGGACACATTTATCATCTAAACTTTTGATTTGCTTCACAGCAATCAATCTTACACCTAACTGACTTCAAGTTTTGATAAAACATAAACAGAGATCAAGTCTCTTCTACTTAGAGGCTGGTGACAGAAATTAGTACGAGTAGGGGTTGAAGCATTCAAGGAAATCAGCTGTAAGAGTTGCACACGTGGTTGATTGTATGCTGCTAATGAGAAAGATCAGCTGCCTGTGTGGGGGTTTGAGATGTTAATATTCTGTATGTTTGCAAGTGTGAGAATGAAAATATCAAACACCTCACTAAGCCTGGATACTACCTGGGTGTTTCAAGTTGTCTTGTTATGGTTAACCTTAACAGTTACCCTAACTGATCTGAGGACTCTAGGAGATTAGTGGACCCCACTTCTGGGTGTGTTTGGGTAGGCCACAGAGGTGTGATCTTGGGAAATAAATCTGGTGCCTCGCCCCTTCCGTTCTGGCTCTTCCTTCCCCTCCCTGCTTTCTACAATTCATGAAGTTAGGGGCTCTTTTCTGCCATGCCCTTCACAGTGATGTTCCAGTCTTGGAGCCAGCCAAACATGGACTGAAAGTTCTGAAACCGTGAGCCAAAATAAACCTTCTTTCCTTTTAGTCTTATATGCCAGTATTTTGTCCCAGCACCAGAAAGGTGACTTAGACATGGCTAGGTATTCATGAACAAAACTCAAACTGCGTAGGAAACACTTCCCAGAATCAACAACAGGGATCTTGTCTTATTAAAAAGTTTTTGCATGTCAAAAGATATTTCCAACAGACTGCAAAGAAAACTCACGAATTGGGAAAAAATCTTAGTCAACTGTCCTTCAGACAGAGGCCTTCTATCTAGAACATATAAAGAATTAAAAAAAAAATCAGGCCCTCAAAATTCAAAGACCCAATCCAAAAATGGGCATCTGAGATGAAAACACACTTCTCAGCTGAAGAAATATGAATGGCAAATAAATACATGAAAAAATGTTCAGCATCATTGGTCATTAGAGAAATGCAAATTAAAACACCTCTGAGATTCCATCTCACTCCAGAAAGAATGGCCAGGATCAAGAAAACCAATGACAAATGCTGGAGAGGCTGTGGGGAAAAAGGAACCCTTCTCCACTGTTGGTGGGAGTGTGGACTGGTGCAACCACTGTGAAAATCAGTCTGGAGGTTCCTCAAAAAGTTAGGATTGGAAGTCCCATTTGACCCAGCTAGTTCACTTCTGGGCATATTCCCAGAAGAAGTGAAATCATCATACCACAGTGATATATGTGCACCCATGTTTATAGCAGAACAATTTGTAATAGCCAAATCTTGGAAACAACCCAAATGCCCATCAATTGAGGAATGGATAAATAAGATGTGGTACTTTTATACAATGGAGTACTATTCAGCTATAAACAAGGATCACATTGTGGTTTTTACAGGTAAATGGATGTGACTTGAGACCATACTCATAAGTGAAATAAATCAAACTCACATGTGTAAACGCCATATCATCTCCCTAGCATAAGAAACTGAAAGACTAAATAAGATACAAAATCCCTGATAAATATGGGGAAAGGGTAAGAAACTTCTAAAGGATAAAAAAATTCAGGGAAAAGGAGAAAAGAAGGAAGGGAAAAGAAAGATATAAATTAGTATATATATATATATATATATATATATATACACTTAAGATAGATAAGATGATTGTACTACTAATTTTATTAGTTCTTAGAAAAAAACAATTAATATTCATAGGACTGGACCAATTTTGTATGCCTATACCTGGTAAACTGAGCAACTCTGGAAGACAACTATATGAAATAACAACCTTTGGTATCTTCCCATCACCTAGCTTAGAAAACCTATATTGTTATTATTTTGGGCTCTTTATTACTGTTATTTATCTGTCTTTATTGTTTTTTGTTTTTCTTGTGCTTTGTGCTGCTATTGCCTCTAGCACAGAAAGGATAGATGTACAAGTATATGCTTATACATGCTTAGAACTACTCCTAAAGAGTTTACAAGGGCAGATTTTATTAAAAATCAAAATATGAACAGCTACATTGATGAAAATGAGACATTATGGTAGCCATAGTTGATTTCATATCTTCAGGTTCTGAAATCCAATAATACTTTTATTCTTTGATTTAAGCCTGTTTTCTACTACTTGATTGCAATATGTGAGAAGATATGATCAGCTTTTGTTAAGAAAACAAAGCACATTAAGGTAGCCATTGTTGATTTCTTATTGTCTGATTTGAAGGCCTGTAATGCTTTCACTCTTTTTGTAAGCTGGATTTATATTATTTTGTTTTTCTTGAGTTTATTGTGTGTGAATGTATGAATAACCATTTCGAAGAAAACAAGAGACACTAGGGTAGCCAATGTTAATTTCCTGTCATTATGTTTTGAAGACCTGTATTGCTTGCATTGTTCTGTTCTGATCTGTTTTGTTATGTTTTACTGTTTTATTTTGTTTTTTTTTATTCTTTTTAAAATAAAAAAAAGACATGTCTAAGCTCTATATCTGAATGCATGTTTCATTGACTGTACTGTCTGTAAGCTTTTATTTCCATTTTGAAATAAATATGTTTAACTATTTACATATTTCCCCAACTTATTAAGATTGGACCATAAGCTCCTCTTGTGGCGAATGTCATGAAATTATCAGCCTGTGGAAAGTCATGCGTGTGTTCAGTGTGGCTGCTTCCTCAGCCCCACTGTTCTCTTTTTAATGATGATTACAAGACACATAGTTTGTATACAAATTTCTGGTGTGTATGGTTTTAGCTACTTACAGAGTCCATAATATCTACAGGTTTTTATGTACAGTCTTGTTCTACTGTCTTTTCAAGTACATGTTTCACACAAGATTCCAATTTTCACTGTTACACTCACCATGACTAAATAGAAATTTTCATCAGAGCCCAGATCTGAGCTCTGCACTCTTCTATCAAAGGTACCTGAAGTATTTCTTAGTTCAATGCATGCTGTAGATATGTTATAAAGTTTTCAATCCAGAAAATTAGAAACCCTTTACAAGGCTTCCCTGCCTGTTAATATCAAAATTAATTCAGGACCAAAAGCCTTTCCATTTTATCTTCTCAAATATTCAGGAATCTGAACATTTCTGTTTACTTGACAACATCCCCTGTGTGAATTCTCAAAGTGCATGCCTGTGTCTGCTTTATAATTAGTTTGTGATTTTTTAAGCATCAATGGGTTTATTTATAAAGACTGATTCCCACCATTAAGGTCCACCTTTGTGTAGACAGTGACAACATATGTTTTAGTCTCCATTTATTCCCAGAAAAATACCACAGGGTACAATAACTATGAGCAGAACTGAAAATGGAAAATTAAGCTTGTTTCTTCTCAGTCACATGATATAAAAATTAATATCATGATACATATTAAGGTTCCCTAGAGGAAAAGATTCAATGCAAAATACGTGTATGATTGTACAAGGGATCCATGAGGTAGGGTTATCAGGAGGAGAGGAATCCCAAAGGCTGTTGATAGAATCAGAGATGGAAGAATCTAAAGGAGCTGTCTGTGTTCTGCACTGGGATCACTCTGCACAGCAACTGGTGCAAGTCTGTGTCAAAAAGGCAAAGAATCTGCATTGGAAGGTTGAAGAGCTGCACTTAAAACCTGAAGGAATTGAAGAACAACGCCCAAAGACAACAGCAAAATGTGGAGTTCCTCTGAAGAAAAAAGGGATTTTGTTCTTCTTTCCCTATTTATTTCATCCTGGCAATAAGCCTAAATGTTTCTCCCATCTATATCTGGGTGGGTCTTCCCTCCTCAGTTCACACCCCCTATGTCAGTCGTCACACGCATGTCCAGAGCTTTACTAATCTGCTAGACAGTTCTTAATCTGTTCAAGTTGACACATCGGAGTTCATATAGTACATAAATGCTTACTCCACCTGGAGCCTTCCTTAAGGTATCTTCATGCTGGTAAAAGTATAATATCAGATAATATTTTTTAAGAACAACAAATGTTTTATTTTTATTCAGTCTCCAAAAGTTTGAGGTTACTTCTATAGCTTTCCATACATTAAGGAACTTTTAAAAATCTCTTGAAAATTTAGATAATTTCTAAAAATAGTTTTTAAAAGAACTTCTTAATTATATTGGAGCATAAATAATTCATAATCTAATGATAAAAGTTAATTATATATTAAGATTATAACTATTTGGTGAACATTAGCATTTGTAAGAGTAACCACCCATGTATCAGTAGTATTTATGACATTTTAACATCACAAGAGTCTTATAGTTTCTCAAGCATAAATTGTTTATTAGCATTCTTAAGAAGGCTTTGCCCATTATTAAACATCAATTTGTACTAAACTCAGTGTTCCGATTTTTATTTTTAGATATAAATTTTAAATCTATCATGTTTTCACAGTTTAAATTAATTACACAAAAATAATGTTTGGCTTATGAAACTACAGCCAAACAGTTCTCTTGGCACATTTTCCTAAATCCTTGGTAGATGTTGATTTTGGGTAAGAATTCAACCTTTTGTGCACATGGAGGAAGGAAAGCAGCCATAGCTTATGGGTATAAAGTGAGGTAATTCTGTAAACTACCAAGAAGATAAAGATCTCTAGTATCTTATCTAGTAACAGCAAAGTTGCAAATAATTCAGGGAAGCTGAAAAACTGGTTTATATCCTTAGGACCACAGTGAGAGCTTAGCCAAGCAGAGCCAAGCTCTTAGAAAGCATGGAAATACCACTCACTATGGCAACCTCACCATAAGGAAAGTGGCGGCATAATGAGAAAAGGGACCCTAACGTCTGTATATAGTATCTACATATGGTGCTCCTTCAGGCGAGTATTTGAGATTTGAGAATACATTTAAAAGTTGTTTTGTTTTTTTTTCCAATTTAGAGAGAATAAAGTAGAATGTTTCATTTGTAGATGGGTTAGCCAAAGATTTTGGATATGTTTTTGGATTTGCATGGCACTATAATACTCTATAATGCTGTTCCTTCTGTTAAATTCTATTAAAATCAAAATCAGATAAGCCTACACTGTATCTTCCTATGATTTAATTTGAGTCATTTGTAGGAAGATGAATGGATCATGAGACCACATCTGCAGTGAAATTAATCTGACATGGAAAGTTAAATATTGCCTGGTTTCTCTCATACAATATACACCAAATATAAATAATTTATAAATCAAAATAAAAGAGAGATGGTAGGCAAAAAGGAAGGTAGACCCTATAGAGATGGGAATAGGAGAATAGAAGGAGGGAAAGTGGAAGAGAAATGATCAAAATAGACTATGTGTATGCAAAATTTCCCCAAAATGAAAGTGATTATTGTATATCAAAAACTTATACTCATAAAAAATAAAAGAAAAAGAGTTTGAGAAAAGCTATCTAGGAATGAATTATCAGTGTGCCCCCATCCACTTACCACTGCGTCTGGCTCAGTGGTGTCACTTCCAGGTCTTACCTAAAGTCAAAATGAGGATGAAAGGTAAATGTTTTGAATCATTTCAAGGTATTGAGGCAGCCAAAAGAGTGCAACTGGAGATACGGGACTGAGCGTTCAGCGTTGCTAAAGATGGTGGCAGTAAAGATGGGAGAAGAGTGTTGAAATGCGGAAAGCGTCATGAAAGAGGTTATTGGCAAAGTGTCTTTTGTTATAATAGTTTTTAATTTAAATATTCACTACAAAAAATATTCATCACAGGTTTTAATCACACCTTGTATAGGTATTAACAAAAAAAAGGATCCTAGATGCTACACATTTTATCATGTTCGTGACAGTCCTGCATGCATAACTGCCCACGTCCCTCTCTTTTTATTAATGTCATCACCTATCTAGATAGGTGGCAAAAGTATTTATAATCATCATACTCTAGAATCTAATACAATTTCATTTATAAACCAAAGTATGTGTTGCATCATTTTATTGCATTGCTCTTTAGAAATGAAAATAGTTTGGAAATCAAAGGAATGTTTCACATTGCCTTGTTTACATCTTTTCTTAGGCACTGCAATCCCGTTGGACGACCATAGTGGCTGCTTGTAGTGTTTGTGTGACCATTAAATATGTGTGCATAACTGTGCATTTTTAGCTGTCAGATTCACCTTGTTTCTGCATGGATGCAGAAACATCTAATTAATACATTATGTTCTTGTGCACTGGTTGTTGAGCATGTTCATATTAAAATACCTTCAGCTCTTCATATCTGTGAATTTGACATCTGTAAATTCAATCGCCTTCAGGTTGAAAATATTAAAAAAATAAATTGTGTCTGTATTTTAACTATACAGATTGCTTTTTCTTGTCATGACTCACTAAAACACAGCTGTATAAGAACTTATATAGAATTTTGTATTAAGTATTATAACACATCTAGAGATGTTCTAAAATATATGTGCAAATGTATAGACATGACAAGTCTACATCATTTTATACAAGGGACTTGAGTATCCTCAAATTTGAATTCCCAAGGATGGTCTTGCAGTCAGTTCCCCATGAATATGGAGAGGCATCTGCTCATTTTTTATATTTGAAATCTCTTTTGTATCATAAAGCAATATTGACTTCATTTTAGTTTCTAAAAATGTAAGTTTTATTAACTTTAAAGAGAATTTCTGGATATTAAAAGCACTATTACGATTTGTTACTTTAAAAAAAGAGTAGCCAAAACAGATTGGGTTGAAATAGCAGTTCCTAAGGTGTACGTTGTCCTCGGTGGGCTTCGGCACCCGCAGGCTAACTTTCTGATGGTACAGACATCTGAGGGTAGTGAGAAAATTAGATCAGCCGTTTAGAATGGAGCAACATTCCGGGCCAATTTCCTCATGTGTAATGATGTGAGAAATGAGGAAAAGTAGAGGAATCCAGCTCTTCTGCACCCATGCTCCCTGTGAAATGAGACTGTTAAAAGTCATTCCAATGTTTCCCTTGGATTCGATGATTTATTTATTTGGCCTTAGCAATTAATTATCTCATGAATTCACAGTTGGTGATTTCCTTGACTCCACTATATTGCATGATACTTGTTACTTGTAATTTTTTTCATCATATTTGTTATCATTCTTTAAAATAATCCTAGCACCAAGTAAGTGATGTCCATTTAAATGAAAGTCACAGAAGCAAATTACACTAAGAAAAATTGTGTTACAGACTTTCTGGATGGGAAGCTATGGGGTTCATAAAATTTGAAGAAAGGAAAACACATTAAGATTCAAGAAAGTGGAAACTAGAGAAGCATCTACCATGGTCACTGGGAGAGTGAATACAATAGACTTAGTTTGTTTCATGTTTCTGTCTGGAAACACTCTCTTATGACCAAGTGACTTTCTTAAGTATTTGGAGATACTGTCAGAAGTGTGATAATCATGCTAATTTGTATTATAAAAACTCAAATATTTTAATAGGTAAGCAAAAAAGAAGATTGTGATAAAATATTTTCAGTGAACCAGTATTTCACAAAATTGTCTGCACTCTATGAAAATGAAATTATAATGCTAACTCTGAACCACGTAATTTAATTATATTTACAAAGGAATATTCATTCACCCTAAAATGCATCTTTCATGACTGGAAGGTAGAGTGAAAATAATGTGAATGTGAAAGTAAGTAATTTCCAAAATTTGGAACATTTCATTTTAAATAAAAGTATTTCACAACTGATTTATTTTTTTTTCCAAATATGAGGCTGTACTGTCACATTATTATGATAAACATTAGTTCGAAACTTCTATTTGGAAATGAATTGGTTCACATTTTAGGAAGTTCAGTGGCGCATGGAATATTCTTAGACCAAATGGAAGTCTTTTAGTTCCTTAATGAAACAGCTCCTCCAAGCCTGATATAATGTCGTAGTTAACACATTCTGGTCAGATAGCTATATTGCATTGGACATCGTTTTTATCAGATTAGATGTTATTTTTATCCATTTTTATTGTGTTATAATTTGAAATTGTTGAAGTATCTGTGATTCAACAAATAGGTGCTTATATTTTTAACAGATTTAAATTTTATCTTTAAATAAAAAAGTAATAACTTTCAATTTTGAGCAGATAATTTGAATTTAATACTACCGAGTTTAGTTTGATGTAACACTTTGCGTCCTGGTCCATAAAACACACAATACAACCTTTGCAAGATGTAAGTTATTTATAACCAATGTAAATAATTTTATCGGGAATAGTGAAGATTATGGGATTTTACCCTATTCGAGTATGTTTTAGCCTGCCATGTTTTCACACTGTAGAAAGCCACAAGTTCCGCGTCAGCAAGCTTACCTTATCACTTGCCCCAAGACCAGTCTCCAAGGGTCATCATTATTGTACTTGTAGGACAGGAAGAAATGCAGGGAACCTACGGAGAGCCATCTCCCTCTGGGTGCTGCAAACCATCCCCCTCTTCGCTCCGGTGTTCTAGCTGACATCCTAGAGACTGTTAGCAGAAAGTTCACAAAATGTCATTGAACTTCTCAAGTTCCTTTTCTTCTCTCAAGCACAATGTATAGTGCTCAAGCTTAATGGGCTGGCTGAGAGTCAAATAATCATTTTTTTTTTAAATTCACACTGCAAATCACTGAGAGTCTTGTGGATCCCTACAAAATGTACAGTATAATGTGAAGAGAAGTTAGCATACAGCCAATTAGAGCATTTCTCATGGCTCTTTCTTTTAACAACCTATTGACAAAACCTAAAGTGTGCTTTAATTTTTACATTACCTCAAATAGTATTTTATTTCCCGTCTTCCTTATGGAGATTGAATTTTTGCATTAAGCTTAAAAATGTACTTTTTGCTCAGTTTATGCAAATTTTCCCTACTGATTTGAGTTAACTTAGTTTTACATCTCTTGCTCCCATTAGGGGCAATTATTCTGCATTTGAAAAGTTCATCTATGACGTCACCCTAAGAACAAGGTCCAAAGTTGTGTGCAGTATGATTTATTTAAACCTTAAAATTAATTTGAAAATAATAATTTTGAAAATGTATATTGTATAATCCTCAATGCTTTTTTCTCCTGATTTTAACATGATAGATTTGAAGGAGTTATATTATTTTACTGTTTTCTTCAATATGGTTTCCATTAGACAAACACCTATTGAGAATTTGAAATGCGGCTGGTATAAACGAGCACTTGAATTTCTGACCTTAATTAATGACACTATAATTGATGTTGAGTTCAGTTATTTGAAAACATTTAAGTATATTTAGAATAACTGGGGTATATAGGTCTACCTGCCCAACAATAAATTTAACAAAAGCTAAGTACAGATCGGTTACTTCCAAAGAAAGTTTACCATCTGAAATAAGACACACTGGAAGAGTAAAATACAAATCAGACTGTCTGGGCAACTGTTTTCATATTGCATGTGTGACTCACAATATATCAGGCGCACCTTTACATTTTGGTTATGTGTATTCTTCAAATAGCCAGTAACTCATTTACATATCTTCTAATAAGTTCGCCGTGTGACAACATTGAATCACCAGTAGTTTGGTCACATGTGTCAAGTGACTTTTATTGAAGTAATCATAAATGTCTTTCTGTATTAGTAAAATGCCTTTTTAGGTACCTTGAAAATTATTTTCCCGATAAGTGACTTAAATTGTCAGTGATGAAGGTACTCTGATTTGAGTAACCTGTGTTTCACTGATCAGGGTTCTCACTAAGCCTACCTTTCTTGACCTTTGTGGATGATGCTCAAACCCCTTTCTACATGGGAGCATCAACGCTACTCCCACACAAAAACCGGGAGCGTTATTAAACCGCCAGATAGTGCCGGATACACAAAGAATGTTTCCGTGGCAGATTTACCCTAATCCAGTGATTCCATTTTTGTAATATCAAAACCAGAGGAGCATTTGAAAATGTGATTTTCCCTCTGGAGAAAAATTCTGCATTCTCGACCCCACTGAATAGTGTATCAAATTAATTGAAACGTGTGCTAAGGCAACAGCAGCTGTTTAGAGATAGAAATGTTTGCTGATAGAGACGTGAAGCTGTAGACCATAACATGTTCAAGATAAAGTCCACCCAGGAGAAGCTATGGTGGAAAAACTGAGGGGCCAAAACTTCCAAAATTCCTCTCTCTTTCTCTATCGTGTCTTCTCTCTTCCTGCAGTGCCAAGAGGAACATGTGACCAAAATGTAGAAGTGCAAGACCATACCTCTCACTGGTGTGTCTGTACAGTGTGCTGTGCATCTGTGTGGAAAGAGAAGATTAGCAGAAGAAATGGGAAGAGTCTGTCAAGGTTCTCCCATCAGCACGTGCTTGATTTCATCCTTTTGCCCTCTGCTCTGTCATCTTTCAATTCTGAGGTTCATTTTAAACTACTGTTCTATTGCTATTATATAGCTTCAGGTAATATTGATTTCATTGTGTCCCCTCTATCCATTCTGAGTGCTTTCTCTTTTTGTTTGCCAAATAATATGATTTGCATACCTATCAAGAGTTGATAGGCAGATTTTGATATTAATTTATTCTTGAGCATGGGCATTAAACTCACTGGGATATTTGTGCACACAAATCTAATCATTACTCCCTTGTGAGGGAGAGAAATAAAAAAAAAAAAGAAACTTTGCTGTCTGGTCTAATTAGTTTAAGTTGTCATAATAGAAAATCTAATTTCTGGTAGTATTCAAATATTAAATTTGAAATATCTCAGCCTTTCTGTGGAGAAACCCAAGCTTAAAAATGTTAAATGTTTTCTTTAATAAATTGTATATATTTGGTGGCTTTGGTAGTGTTTTTCTTTTTTTCTGTTTAATATTGAAGAATTCAATTTTTCTAGAGAAGGCTTTAAGTATAATTAAGTATAAATAAACAGTGAGATGTCTTCTGCTACCAATTCGATGTAAGCTTTAAAATATTACCAAATTATTAAGACATTGTTTCCTTTCGTTTGAAGAAATGTTCATCTAACCCAGCCGTAAAAGTTGTGATTGAATATTGATTCTGCATGCAGAGTTAAAACGTGAATGCTTTCTGTTTAAATTTGATAATTAAAATATAGACAATGAAACCACACAAGGTGAAAACTGTACTTCTGTGTAAAGATATCAACCCACTGAAAGAAAAATGTATGTATCACACCTCATGTAACTTAGACTGTGTTCCTGCCTGTGTGAATATATGCAGGAAAACTAGCTAATGAAGGTTTTGGGGCTGAGCCAAACCACGACTCATTCTCAAACTTTAAAAGCAGAAGAAACTTGGCAGATTTTTTTCGCCTAATCTCTGCAGCCATTACAAGCCTTCATATTATCATCCTGGTCCTGCCAATCTTCATTTTGGAAATGTGGTCACAAATTTCCCACTGAAGATGGCGCAACATTACCTAACCTTTTATTCTCTTAAGATATCCTGTAAAGTGCAATGAATGAGAATAAATACATTGTGTGCATCTCCATGGAAAATGTGTGCTTACTCTAAGCCACAACAGAGGCAGAAGCAAGAAAACTGATGAAGACCTACGAAAACAAGATAATGGTTCACCAAAGACACAGTAGCCCCTGCTGCTCTAGAAGTTAGAGCAGGGTTGGGCTGGGATGGGGCAAAGAGAAAGATTTGGTTTACACTCAACCTTTGTTCACACTGGGAAGACATGGAAGCCAGAGGAGTAGTTCTTGAAGAAGTTGAGTGGGTCAACACGGTTGGAAGTCAGGGGTGGGCATCGAATGATTTAAACACTGTACACCAGACAGTGAAACCAGCGATATCCTCCTCCTTCTGTGAAGACCAGCTACAGGCATCACAGCGTGACAGTATCTGGAAGTTCACTGGTGGAGCCCCAGTGCACACGCAGCTGTCAGCAGGATGGCTGTGCACGTCCTGAGAAGCAGGAAAGGGACACAGAGCTGCTATTTCTATCCAGTTATTATAATGGTCTTTATCTTACAACTTATCTTTTTTTAAAAGCATCAATAAGCTATCTTGATAAAAATAGGTTGCGAAAAACTAAAAGTAATGGTTTTAGAAACATTCAGATGGAGCATGGGGGGATATAGCAAACTTCTATCCACAGGGGATACCCCAAAACTCATGCTACCACATCAGAGAGTACTGGGGCCCCTAACTGCCTTTTCCATATGCTTAAATGATAAGGCATAAATAGTGGAACTGTTCAGTGTTTCTCAAAATTTATTATATTAAGAATGCAACATTCGAAGTTGCATTTGGCATTTGAAAATATAATTCAATTCTCAACAGTAATAGGTAACAAACTAAACACTTGACATTTCAAGGAATTATTGTCAATTTATCACAGATCCTAACAGCAAAATAATCTTCAACTTTTTCTACTATGTAATTGGTGAGAAAATAGTTATCTTTTATTGCTACATAATAGTCCATGGTTTTCAGCTAACAAAGGAGCAAAACTTACTCTAAAATTTCAAAAAAATAATTTACAACACTAGTGTTTTAAAAATTCATTTTAGTACCTCTGATTCTTTTTACTGTAATGGCACAAAGATGATGTAATAATGATTTATGCATTCGGAAACAAGAAACGATCTGCTGAAATGTGCTGGATAATGGAGAGAGGACATTTTTCATGGCAAACGTAGGTAGACATAGAATCATATCCCAGGTTATATTTACAAGGGAGGATGCCCTATCCCCCACACATCCAGGAGCAGGTGTGGAACAAAGAAAGTCAAGGTGAGGGTATTAAAAGAGCAATTGGGAAGATGAATCAATAGAAATTATCCAAGAGGTGACAATGTGCAAAAAACCAATGGGATCTCGGTGTCCTGAATCCCAGGCAGGAAAGATCATAATATGTTCCATGGGTTGGGGAAAGTTAAGAAATGTTTTCTCAGTTTTCCAGATAATAAATCTTTTATAAATCCTTTGAGGAGTTTAAGATAGAAACGTAACAGTTTTAAAGGAAAATGTATGTTGTCTTCATAAAAAGACACTTTTGGATTTTTTTTTTTCCTACTGGGGTGAACCCAGGCCCTCTGCAGTGAGCTACATTCCCAAGCCCTTTTTATTACTGCAGTTCTAGTTTTCAGCGAAGGATCTCACTGAGTTGCTGGGCTCAAACTTGCAGTCCTCCTGCCCCAGGCTCCTGCTTCTGGGGTTACAGATGAGGGCTGCTGGTCCTGCCCTGTGGTGCTCACTGGTCCATTGGAAAGGAAGAGCCTGAGAACTCGCAGACATGTCTAGCAAAGGTCACTAGGATTCTTCACATTATCTGAGAGAATCAATACTGCATAGCAAATGAGCAACTGCATGATGTGCATTTGGGGAATATGTTCATGGGTTCACTTTTAGGCTTTCATTTAGCGTTCCAAATTACTACTGAGCATTTTCTACATGGCAGAGTTGTTACAGTTCAGGTGACTGTGAAAGATCTCAATGAAGATGGGAGAGAATCATACAGACTGAAATCTAGCCTGAAGAGAGGTTTTACATGTCTCAAGCTGGGTGTGGTGGTACATGCCTGTAATCCCAGCACTCGTGAGGCTGAGGCAGGAGGGTTACCATGAGTTTGAGGCCAGTCTGGGCTACATAAGTGAGTTCAGGGCCAGCCTGAACTACATAGGGAGACCTTGTCTCAAAAAAAGAAAAAAAAAAGTATTACATGTCTAACTTTTATACTATCATGAATAGACTCAATAGACTGAGTTAAGGTTTCACAGAGGAAAACAATAAGGCAAATGCATTTTGATCTCAATATCTGGAAGGTAAAGAACAATAAATACAGGATATTGGTAGGAATGGCACCAAAATGCAATGGAAAACTGTAAGAGAGACATGTTTAAATGAAAAAGTTTACATTTTATTATAATGCACTTACTTTTAACATAGCATTAATAAAGCAAGTAAAATATTCACTAGATATACTCATCTTTGTAAATTATAAAATAAAGATAATTACATTAATTTTTAATGAAAAACAAGGATATTAAGGTAATATATATAGACTGTGTACATCTGAAAAATAAATCATTTATTTAAAAGCTTAAATTAAAGAGGATTTTTAATAGGGTAAGAGATGTTCCTAGTTTTGTTATAACTAACGGTTGATTTTCTGGGAGTGTTTAATTTTCCATTCTGTGTCCATGTCCCAGAATAAAGCAAAAATGTATAAGAAATGAAATTTCCCTGTCTAACCATTATTACTTGTTTAGCGGCAGAAAAATGGGATGAAAATGCAAGATTCAAGGTGGACTCACCTGAGTTTTATGCCTCAGGATAAAACGTGCTTGTGTTAGTTACTTTTTTCTCGTTGCTGAGACAAACACCTGATCCCCAAAGTGAAGCAAGGAAAGGTTTATTTAGCTTAGAGTTTCTGTGGATTTCGGTCCATAATCAGCTGGCTCCAAGGCAGGATGGCATGGCGCTGGGGCAACACTTCAAGGCAGCAGCCAGAGCAAAAGAGGGCAGCCGTTCATGGCGACTGCAAGCGGCAAGAGCGAACCGCGCCAAAGAGGGAGAATTCGCCCCCATTCTGACCTTACATTGCATGTCAGCTCCACCCCTGGGCGGGTGCCGAACTCACAGCCAATCCCAGCACTAGACAAGGAG
>RJWT010028688.1:0-15123 GCA_004365215.1 Cuniculus paca | reverse complement strand
CACACCTGTCTTCAAGGTCTGAAAGTCTATTTTCAGTTTCTTTCAAGAGCTTTTGCCAGCTTTCAATGGAGATTTTAATTTCCTGGATATCTCTTTGAATCTGTTTCATGCATTCAAAATCTCTCTTATATTGTTCATTCATGGTTTCCCTCATTTTCCTTTGCTCCTCTATTTTTTTATCTATGTCTTCTTTAGAGAAACGTAGCAATTCTTTTATTATGTTTTTCATTTCTTCTTTTACCTGAGATAGTATTTCTGTTCTAATTTCTTTTATAGCCTCATGGAGTTGTCTCTTTACTTCAGTTGCCATCATTGCAGAAACTTCAGGTGTTCGACTCTTGATCTTTTCCACGTTTTCATCTCCTGGACTTGCTCTGCTTGGGTTGGAGTCCAGGGACTGCCTTTTGTTTCTTCGTCTTGACATTTTCCTGGGTTCTTCCAAACAAGTGGTTAGTGGGGTTTTGGGAAGCTCCCACATTGGTTACACTTTCTCTGGAGCATGACTGGTTTTCCTGGCCAGTGCTGACTAGAGGTATCCAATGGTGGCTATTGGGTGCTCTGGTGCAGGGCCTGCTTCTGTTCATGGAAGTGTCCAGGGGGCTGCTGGAATGCATACAGAGCAGGTCCTGACTCTGCCTTCCCTCCAAGGTCCTTACTGGCAAGTGGGCATCTCCCTTTATCCATTGGAATGTGCTCTGAGCAGAGCCTGCTTCTGCCTTCCCTCTGAGCTGGTTACCAGAGAGCAGCCTCTGGCTTTGTTGGAATGCGCTCTCAAATTTCTTAATTATTAACTTTTTATTTTTTGTTCTTGTATTTATATATTTTAAAATAAATTTTATGATATGCATTTTTAGATTCGCATGCCATGGGATATATAGAGATAGTAAAATAGTTGCTAAAGTGAAGCAATTTGACATGTCTTTTATCTCACATGATTAATTTTTGTGTGTTCATGACAAGAACAGCTAAAATCTACTTATTCAACAAAAATCAGTAAAACAATACAATTTTATTAGCATTATTTTCCATTCCAGTGGTTGTATAACATCTTTGTGAAGTTGAAAATAAAACAGTTAAAAAAGATAACAATAAGGAGCAGTCCCTACCATCATCATCCTAGCTAGTTGTAGTAAAATCTCTTATATGTGGACATTTCAAATTCAGAGTTTTAGTAATTTGATTTAGTATGAAATTCTTTTCTCTGTAGCACAGAAAACAGTTTGCTTTTCAAATGAATAATGGAAAGTCTAGTAGTGGTGGAGATGACCAGGAGGTGATAATGTAAAGGTCTTTTAAAAATATTGTATCTATCAATCCATCATCTCTCTCTTTCCCCTTCCATATATCACTATAAGCACTTTTCAAGGCATGCATATGATATGCTGATTATAAATATGACCATATTGACTTATTGAAGTATTTTCAAGTGTCATTTAAAATGATAACACCTTGGTAGTCATTTACTTTAAAGAATATGTCCAAAAGCAATTAAATGACATTTTCTTTGGAGAACACATTGTCCTTTTTACTTGGCACATCCTATTTTCCCCTGGCTTTCCCTCTGTTACTCTTCATGAGAGTTATTTTGCAGAATTCATAGCAGTCATCATTTATTTTTTTATTCAGAAAATATTTATTGAGTGTCTGCTTTGTACTGGGAAATAGGCTGGGTGCTAGACATACAGGAATGAAAAAAAATGACAAGATTCCTTCTTCTTGGAACTTACATCTTAGTGATAGGTTTGGCTTTGGAATAACACAGTGATAATCTTTGGGAGCTGGTTAAAAATGTGTAGAGGTAGGCATAGAAAAATAAATGCAAGAAAATTTGTCACTGATAGACTGCTAAATTCATCACTAGTTTGGCCTGTATACAAAAATCACAAAATTTAAAACAACAGCTTTTTAAGACAATGTTTTTGAACAAGTTTTAAGATTCTAAAACTATAGACATGACTCAGTGTGTAGAGATTTGAACATTGCCCCCGTTATCAAATGATTCCACTCCACCTCAAATCCACTGAGTTTCTCAGTGATTTGATACAAATATTAAGAGAAAATTAAGCACTACTAGGCCTAATTTTCTACAATTAAAATTGTAGAAATTTAAAGTGGAGACTATTTAAATCCAGATCTACTCCTACCTTTAATAATCCTATTAATGATTTTTATCTGTAATGAAAAAGCTAAATTCCAAAACTCGCCATTTCAAACCTCCACAGGAATCTGACAAATAGCCATCATTCTTCCTATTTTGTCTTTTATTCCCAAGAAACCCTGAAAACTCCAGGGACTTTCAATATAGAGGGAAAATGACACTAGAGTTATACCCCATAACTCTAAGCTCTGCCTCTTCTTAGTGATTTCTGCCCAGCTTGGTTTGTTTGATCCCTTCCTTCCTTCCTTCCTTCCTTTCTAACTTTCTTTCCTTTTTTGTTTCTTTCTTCATTTAAAAAAAAGTCTGATTCATTTGTTATTCAGCCTATAGTTGCTGAGTGCCTCTTAGATGCCAGACATTCATAGTTTTTTCTCTTTATTCCCCCAGAAATATATAATTCTACCTGTGATTTCTCTAAGTCTAAGCACTCATTGTTGGTTCTCCACTCATTTAGAGAATGTGAGCTTCCTTCCCCCAAAAACAGCAAGTTGTACTGTTCCATGAATTACTAACTGGCTCTATGATCTAAAGGAGACTCACTGAAGGAAACGCAGCAGCCTTTTTCTATGGACCTGATTTTCATGGAACTTGAAACTTTGGAAGCAACTTTACTTGTAGTGGTAAAATATGGTTCTTAATCTAGAAAAATCCCCACTGTATTATTTTTGAAAACCTCTTTCTAGATTTACTTAATTTATTTAGAAGTATAATTGTTAGGAGAGTTCAAATCTTCTCTAACTTGATTGCTTAAATGAAGCATGACTTTTTTTATCTTCTCAGCTTCTTGTAGCCACAGGAGTCATCCATCTAATCAACCATCTCATTGTGACATTGCAAATTAAGCCTTGCTCTAGACCCTGGGTCCAAGACTCCAACTGAGGCAGAGTTCTTGCCTTCAAGGAATTTGCATTACATGATACACTAGGGCTGCAGACCTGCCTTGTCAACTGAAGATTTTGGATATATAAGCTGAGCTCTGGACAGTTGACTTTTGTCTTTGAATCAGTTGCCATGACCTCAGAGAAATGTCCCTGTCATAACTCTAGAGCATTATGTAGGTATCTCTGACCTGGCCTGCTCTCTTGGCTTCATTACAGTTGTAATCACTCTGAAACAATTCATGAGGATGCAAACTCAGTGGTGCATGGAAAGCATTTGTAGAACTGCGTTGAGTTTAAATTCATTTGATCTCTATAAGTATGTATTAGTGACCTGAAATTCCA
Source organism: Cuniculus paca (assembly GCA_004365215.1). Lineage (NCBI taxonomy): Eukaryota > Metazoa > Chordata > Mammalia > Rodentia > Cuniculidae > Cuniculus > Cuniculus paca. Next base: position 11,742 of record RJWT010028688.1, on the reverse strand, counting down.
ATCAGTGACCCTTTTGAACCATTATATTTTCAACCAATTGAAAAATAAGAAAAAAAAGATGATAAATTAGCAGAAACCATCTATAATTCTGTTATAAATAGCTATTATAGAATATGGCTTTTATATATATAGGCAAATGCCCTTCCAAAAAAAAGGGAGGAAGAAAGGGGCTTACCTCACCTGTGCAATTTCTCCTTTTTAACAGTAAATCTCTGATAAAAATTCATACTCTCTCACCTCCCCACTTCCTCCAGGTGGGATGAGAAGGCAGAGAGATGGGAGTATTATCTTCTTAATGGAGATCCTTCCAACAGGGAAGAATCCTCAGAAATCAAGGAAAAGACATTCCCTGGCAACACTCATCTCTATCTTGATTTGGATACATACTCAGTACCTATTCTCCACCTTGTTTTTTGTATTTGTCTTAGTTCACTATTGAGTTCTCCTAAGTAGTTTGAGTCGTATAATTCCAACAACACAAATCTTGCTTCCTTGCCTGATTTCTCTTGCCTGGCCCTTGTACGTAGGCCCACTTTTTTCCTTCTGGATTATGTCTGTCTGATTTGGCTCGCAGCCTAGTCAGCTGTTAGGAACTCAATGTGATGAATGCACACATTCATTATTGGCAACTATGATAGGTACTGCTTGAGACATTCAAGATATGGAAATGATCAAATTAGAGATGGTCCTTTCCCTCCCAGAACTTGTGGACCACCATATCCCAGAGAAATATACCAGCTAATTATATCCCAACCCTGATAATTATTAAGGCAACGAAAGCAATTCATCTGACATATTGCAAAATTTTCCCAGCACTGGCTACAGATATCGAAATATGTATTTAGAATCCTTTCCATGGTGTTTAAATTGCTGATAAAATGGTTACTTACAATGTTTTTAATGGCTGCCTTTTTTTTTCTTTTTAATTTTTCTATACCATTAATTTCTGGTATAGAAAGGAAAAAATGGTAATAAAACCCTTCCGAAGTTCCATTCAGCCAAGAAAAAAATCAAAGACATGCACTAGCACTTGCACAAACAAGAGAGAGTTCTGGAGTAATAAAACATATGCTTGACAAGTGATATTATCCACTAGTGAGATTTTGTTCATATCTCCGTAGCCTAAAATTGCACAAACGATCACCCTGGTTATCAATTCATACGTGCTCACAGGTGGTTCCAGGAATTGACTTCTTGGATGGCTACAAATCCCTCATCTCCAACAAATCTATCATCTAAAGTCCCTCCTCTAATAGAACCTGGGGGAAAACACAGTGCTCCATTGTATTTTGACATGTTAAGTAGAGTGTGGCCAGTGTCAACAGCATGACAGTTTGGGGATACGAGAAAAGATGTCATTTTTCAAGTCCAGTCCCCAGTTTTTCACACCATGTGGCACCTCCATGGCCCCAGTAGTTTGACATTGGAAGATTTATCTCTCAACAGAAGGATCTTCGCTAGACACAGTCCTCACTTGGTGTCACCAGTTCCCCTCACACCCTGGCATCACTTGGTAACTGTAAGAAGTAGAAGATTTTGTTTTTGTTTTCTGAGAGCCCATCAGTTGCCTCAACAACCCACGATAGAAGAAATCTGTGCTACCACTGCCCCTCGTTGACTGTGCCATGATGAGCTTCATCCTCATCTCTGCTGAGCAGGCTCTGCCACCTGCCAAGTGCAGCAGGTCACTGTCACTCAGTAACTGGGGTCACATGTCCATGTACATAGTATGATTGGAAAATACTACACATTTGAATTTTTAGAATTTATTACAGTGGTAGACACGCTGCCATCAATGCCCCTCAAAATATTTTCCTTTGCTTCTTTGATTTCAAAGAAAAGCAATAAAAACAATAAAAAAATTGAAACAAGATAATAGGAGAGTAACAGTGGTTGATACATTGCATATTGTTATCTTCAAAGTAGTTACTCAGAGTACAAGATATAGACATGAAAAATTGACCAAACAATATTAGCACAAACCTTTATTTTCAATGAACTAAGAAAAATTAGGAGTCTAACTATCTTAACTATGTTGTGTATATATATATTTTTTTCCTTTTCCTTCTTTCTTTTGTCCTTTCTGCCATCTCAGTTTCTCCTTCCTTTTGAACAGCTTCTTCTCATTTCACAATAGCTATTGTACATTTTTTTGAATATTATTTACTCTTACAGTTTCTCACACTAGGGAGACAATACGATGTTTACATGTGTGAGTCTGATTTATTTCACTTATGAGTATGGTCTCAAGTTGCATACTTTTTACCTACAAAATCTCAAGTTTACCCCTTCTTTATGGCTGAGTGGTACTCTACTGTATGAAAAGAACACATCTTTCTTATTCACTCCTCAGCTGATGAGCATTTGGGTCATTTCCAAGACTTAGCTATTACAAATTGTGCTGCTATAAACATGAGTACACATATATCGCTGAAGTATTCTGTCTTCAATTCTTCTGGGATCTCCTTTGCTTTGAACGCACGTATCCTATCATTCTTGCCACTTTCTGAAGCAGCTCTGGAAGTCCTCTTTTGTGAGTATCTTTAGTTGCCCTCTCATGGCTGCCTCAGTGTCCTGAATTGATTCAAAATGTTTATCCTAGATGGTCATATAGACTTTAGGAAAGAGGCAGAAGTCACACAGTGCCAGACTTAGTAAATAAAGTGGATGAAGACACACTGTAACGTTTTTACAAGGCTGTCTGTCCATTGGATGCACTGACCAGCAGTATTCACTGTATTTTTTATCTCACATTATAAAGACATGAAAAAAGACTTTCAGAACTGCTTCAGGAAGTGGCCAGAAAGATGTGATAAGTGTATTCGAAGCAATGGGGAGTATCTTTTTTTTTTTTTTTTTTTTTTTTGTGGCGCCGGGGATTGAACTCATGACCTCGCACTTGCCAGGCAGGTGCTTAGGCTGCTGAGCTAGATCCCCGGCCCTAATGGAGAGTATCTTGAGGGAATTTAAGTGCAACTTGTTTTTTTTTTTTTACTGTAGTACATTTTTAAAAAAGTTCAATATTTGCCACAAGGTTCGATCATTTCTTAGAGATGTACATTCATACATGTACACACACATATACCTATGTACGGGTGACTGTTATTTGATGCTGGTTGCTCTAGCGAGTCATATGAATGTAACTATGAATGAGGAAGCTATGGTGTCTGTCCTCATGGAACCCACATGCTAACGGACATAGACAATTCAAAGAAAGCAGAGGATTTCTTGAATACAGTCATGTGAATACATATCATATGGGAACACCTGTCAAATTCTCAGGCTGAAATTTTATCCCTGTCCTACTGAATCAGATGCTATTGAAGGTGTGGTCTGAGGATCTTCATCCTAACTTTGTCCCACGTGTAGTCTAAGGTGCAATGTGATAAACTGCAATGTGATAACTACTTCAGAAGAGAGGTGTAGGTTGTTCATAGAATTCACAGGAACTGCAGCTAATCAGCTTGGCCTGCAAACCAGAGAAGGAAATTTGGAGGAAGTAGTTCCCAAATTGGGCTCTCAAGAAGAGGAGGAATTACATATAAAAATAAAGAATAGCAGCCGGAAAGAATATCCAGTAGAGAAAAGCCAGCAAGTCTATGGGAAGATTTTTCACAGCCTACTTCTTCCTCCCCTCTAACTAGAGGCCTCCACCAAATGGTGGCCAGTGTAATCCGTCCTTCATTCGTAATGCTTCCATTTAATGAAAGAAAAGATTTTCCTTATGGATCTTTGCATCTTGATTAGCTGCATGTATTTGTTTCACTTTCTTTCCTATCATTACTTCTCTCTAATAATGACCACGGTACAGAAACTTAAATTGGTTTTTGGACACTTTGCAGGACCCAAACCTCAGATCCAAAACATTCCACGTGCAACTCCTATGAACACTGAATCCCTGGTCTCATCACGTGCCACCTCTCCTTGGTGGCTGTCCCCAGCGGAACGGGCGATTTTCCATTTCCTGCATGGAACCAAGTTCCATCCTGAGAGAGTAAGACCAGCACCTTCTCACTGATGGTCTGTTTCTCGACTGTGTGTAACCACTTCTTAATTTTATGTTTGTTCAGGATCCAGCTTACTGAGGTCAGTTAAAGTCAGGAGTAGATGTCGGCTTGATTTAGTAAAATTGGATTCTTTGTCTGCCTTGGGTTTATCTCCTTGGGCTGGGCTGTCATTTGAATTTTATGTTTTTGTCCTTATTTCTTCCGACCATTTCTTTTTCCCAGGGAGGGTTTTCAGTGCTGTGCGCTCACCCTATCTGTTTGCAAGGAAGGTGCCTGTTTCTATAAAGTGCCTGTCCCGTCGGATCTCCATCATCTTTATGGTCTTGCATTCTGTCATTGTGGCTCATGTCTAGCTGTGGTTTGTTATGTTTTGACAGGAGTTTGTTATAAAGCTGGGGATCACGTCTGGCTTTGCCTTTCAAACTTTCTTCTTTACGGTAGCCATAAACCTGTGCTGCTAAAATTTTCACTCTTAAGGAGAGAGGGAAATTCTGATAACAAAAGCTTGGAGGAAAGGAAAAGGGATAGGGAGAGGGAAACAGAGAAGGAGGGAGGGAAAGAGGGAGAATTTTGAAAAGCTGTTATTAAAGTAGCAAGGAAAATACGAGTCGTCTTTCAAGTGCAAACTATGGAAAGAATACTAAGAGTTTCCAAAGATTTGAGAAAAATAAGAACAGACAAGTGGGAGAAATGTACCTATGTTACTCTACCATGACATTTTTAATCTTTGGAATTATGCATAAGCTGACAACTGCAGACACATGAATAAAGTTAGTACTGAGTTTGACTCAAAGGGAGGCAGCAAGGTGGGGTGCATCTACTGCTTTCTCAGTGGCCTCTGAGGCAGCCATCTTGAAGGTCCATTAATGAAAATTCTTAAAATCATCTTGATGTTTTGTGTGAAAGAAAGAATGTAGATTAGGTTTATAGGATTTTTGACAGAATTACTGTATTTCAGTCTGTGTTCCTTCCTTGTGTAAGCAGTTACTGAGTGTTTGGGGTATGTAAAACCCTAACTGTGCATCCCTAGCTGATACCATCTGTTGAGTGCTGTTGCATACTGGGAGTGTAACTAGCTGCTTTACATTCTTTGTCTATTTTAAGTAATTCTCAAGGTCATCAGAAAGAAAGTAAAGCAGTAGTGGCTCCTTATCCATGATTTTGCTTTCTGTGGTTTCAGTTACCTGCAGCCAAAGGCAGTCTGAAAATATTACGTGGAAAATTTCAGAAATAAACTATTCATGAGTTTTAAATTGCACACTTCTCTGAATAGGAAGAGAAAATCAAATACTGTCCCACCCTCAGTCACCCAGGTCATGAATCATCTCTTTGTTTAGTGGATCCACACAGTATATGCTACCTACCCATTAGTTACTTAGTAACAGTCCAGGTTATTAGATTGACTATCCCAGTGCTCCTATTTAGGTACTCCTTGCATAGTACCCTGATACTATGTCATAACACACATAACTTTCATCTCACTTGATCTTATCACATGGGCACTGTATCATCTCACATGATCACAAGAATGGTTAGTACAGTACTATAAGATATTTTGAAAGAAACCACATTCACATAACTTTTATTATGTTATAATTAATTGTTATATTTTATTATTTATAACTGTTAATCTCTTACTGTGTCTAATTTACCAATTAAGCTTTATCATAGGTATGTATAAGTAGGAAAAAACACACACATATAGAGTTTGGTGCTGTCCATGGTGTCATGCACTGGCTGGTGGTCTTGGAATGTGTCCCCCATGGAATAAGAAGAACTGCTGTACTCTGTACAACATCTCTAGGAGGTTGATACTTTTCTCCTCCCCATTTGTCTGATGAGAAATCTGAGGCCAGAGTGATTTAGTAACCTGACCAAGATCCCACAGCTGCTATATAGCAAAGTCAGAAATCAAGTCTAGGCAGAGTGGCTCCAGGTCCACATTCTTGATCCCATAGCCCAATCTTGGGAGAAGGCTGAGCCAGATGAGGCCTGGGAGAAGGAAGTCCAGGGGGGCTCCTAGCAATTCTTAACAACAGCCGAGGAGAGAGAAAAGGGAGCAACAGGAAGCTGGGACTCTGCCATCCTGATGCAGCAGCCCTGCTCTTTGCTCCTGTGACTCAGCAGTGTTTTCTGCTCCTCCTCCCCCCACTGGAAGGTCCCTTTCCCCCTGGAGGCAATGGAATGGAGACAGAGTGCAGAAGTGTCCTTTTATCTTATTGATTGAGCCACAGTTCTCTACCTGAAAATGTTGTGGCAGCTGCAAGCAAGGGATGATGGGACAGAGGTGAATTCCGTATGTTCTCACAGTAGGTGTGTGTGAGGTGCCAAGGTTACTAGGTGCCAAGGGCAGGCCAACCAGAACCCACAGAATCCCCAAAGACCACTTTCGTTTGCCTAATTCCTCCAGCCTTGCTGAAAACCTGCACACAGAGTGCCAGAGCCCAGTAACTGGCACCCATGTGGTTTTATGGTCACGGCTGGTCTCCTGAGTCGTGTCTCAGGAAGCCCATGCAACTTTCGGTTCTGTCAGAATGGCTGCTTCTCTCCTTACAGACACCATCTCAGGGTCAGAAGCAAAGTCCCCAGTGGACCTGTGTGGAGTACATCTGACCCTTCGACTGCTTCTCATTTCTACAGACTTTAGCTTCCATGTAAAATGCCTCTGGAATGCTGACTTTGAGTCTCTTTTCATGCTTTCACTGGGGAGGATGCACATTTGCAAATTGTAAATTCACATAAATACAAGAAAGAAGCCCCACCAATGCAAAGGAGTCTCAGATGCAAGACTGCATATTTTTCTTGCAAAACTCAAAGTTAACTTTAATCCCAAAATGGATTTCTTTTTAAATGATGCGCCTCTAAATCACAATTTTCTGGACTAGAATGTTGAGATGGAGAATTCCAGATAGGTACCCCAAATCCTGTTTTTCTCTTCTTATGGTCTTGATTTTCTGGCCTCTTACTTTACCTCTGCATTAGCAACTGATGTGTAGGCATAGCAGACTTCAGGTTGGCAGACTGTCCAAATAGACATGCCAACTCCGCACTCTTTCATTTGCCAAACATCTCCTAAGTAGCTATTTACATCGCAAATGTGCTGTGATACTGGAATGCTCAAGAAATGTTCCCTGCCTTCAGGGAACTACACACTGATACAAAAGACAATAAAATTGACAATTACAATTCAGCAGGGCAAGTCCTAAGTCTGTGCCTGGAGAAGATAGTGCGAGAGCGGTAAGAAAAGCTAACATGCGTTTAACAGCACTGGACTCTGTGCTGAGCGCTTTAATGATGTATGATCTTAATGCATGTAACTACACACTGAATGAGTTATTATTGCAGTCCCATTTGGCAGACGAAAAGAACTAGGGTTTAGAGGGCATATGTCATTTGTTCAAGGTTACAGCATGACTAAGTGGCTCAGCCAGTGTATGAATGAAGAATGGCCAACACAGTGCCCAAATTTATAATCAATTTGCATACAAAGGAGATGTTGAGAAATGCAAAGGAAAAGGAGGCTAATGCTAAAACAGACTTGGTGCTATAGCTGAAACTTGAGGATGCCTAAGAGCTTGGATAAAACAGAAGAGGGAGCAAGGATATCCCACATTGTGAAGAACAAAATAGCATAGCAACACTAAATAGATGAAATTAAATTGGAGTAGAAGGAAGGCTGCAGAAGAGAAGAGCCTGTTTCTATTCTTAATTCTGCAAACCTCTCCTTTGACTTTGAAATTCTCTTTCAAGGGTCATGTTTTATGAACTTCTACTTTAGTGACCATGTATGATACCCAGCCCTGAGGGAGGGCCTACTCTGACCCATTTGCCTTCTCTCTGCAGAAAGGAAATCTTGGAGTCCTTGATGGCTGCTGATTCCTGGCTTAGATTAGGTTTGAAATTACACACATATGTCAGTTTCTCTGGCAACATTTCTTAAACCCAGATGAATTGTGCTGATATTAAAACACGAGTTGGAGACTTGTATTTTCCCCAGTAATTTGAGTTTGAAAAAACTTGGTAAATCAGGCTGAAATAATTCCATGAGAATTCTGGGATTTTTTTCACCTCTCTACTCAGGAGTCCTTTCCCTGTAGTAAAGTCAGTGCGTTTGAGGTACAAATATGCAAACTATCTGAAAAGGTTAATGGAGATGATTCAGCTGCAGAGAAACCACATAAAGTAGATGCCTATAATTAGCCATTTAATCTTATCATCTGCATGTGATGATCTATTGACACTTTTTAAGAGGTGCTGCCTGCAACCTACTTTGCAAAAAAAAAAAAAAAACAAATAAAATTTGACAATATTAAGTGTTGGTGCAGTTGTGGGTGAGACAAGCACTGTGTGTCAGCCCAGGTAAAGGAGTACTTTGGTAATGGCACTTATAAGGGCAGCCACCTGGACCTAGTACACAAAATATGTATTTCCCCTTCTCAGTATCTACTCTGTTGGAAAAAAAATGGAAAACATTCTATATGTCTCTTAACATGGGAATGTCTAAAAAATGCTGAAATGGTCATTCTCTGGACTATGAGGCAGTATTTAAAATAAATGAATTAGCCTTATAGACACTGATGTGTTTAGACCTCATAAAAGTATTACTGAGTGAAAAAAGGGCAAGTTCTGTACAGATACATTTAATAAGTTTTATGTGAATTGAAACAAAACAAAATATACTTACATACATACATACATATATGCACATATACACATACATTTCCTTTGCAATAGCAATGTGTTAATGTTTTCAATGTGTTTTACTTATGTGACTAAGAAAGCAATAAAATTAAATTGGAGCTGAGAAATAAACCAGAATTGATAGATTAAAAAGAACAAGCATTTTTCTTTATTCTCCCTGGGCTAGAAATAGTTACACAGTTTTACTTCTCTGACCATCTGATTTCTCTCCTATAAAATGAGGGCGTAGAATATAATCATGGATAACCTAATTACGTTTATTAAATAATTGTCAGTATTTTTTATTTTATTTTCCACATATGTTAAATGCCATTCATAATTACTAATCAGGAGCTAATCAGTAGTACTGTGAGTTGAGATAATTCCTACTTGAATCAGAGAAATATACTAAACATGTTCTTTTTTTAAATGATTTTTTAAAAATATGGAACCAGCTAAGGGTACATCTTAAGATCTGTAGAAACCTTAGGAAATGCTACTGGGAATCCCTACACTAAATTTAAGGTCTTCTCTGACTCTATTCCTTTAATTTGGTACTTCTCACAGTGCCCATGTTGAGCACTGTTTTCATGGACATTTGCTAAAGGACAAATGAAAGCAAAAGTTTAATTTATGCAAAGATCAATGCAAAAATATATGAATGTATGTGTGTACAATACATACATTCATACAATACATACATAGTGAAGTATATACTAAGAGTATAAAATTCGTTCAATACCTGAAAATATATTAGAACTTTTCTAAAGGAAAACAAATCAATTCAGTAGCTACAGAAAAGGTATTGGTCAAATTAAATATCTATCAGGATTGAAAAAAAATTAGAATTTATTTTTATTTCTATAGCAGGTAATATAATCTCAGATCAACAACATACCACTTTCTCTTATCCTAGGAATATTTGACCCCCAACATATCAACTCCCTTATTAGTTTTCTTTCCGGGAGCTCTGTTTGAACAATGAAAATAAGATAAGAAAAAATGATATTAACATATTGGGAAAGAGAAAAGGAACAAAATTATCAATATCTGAGAGTAATAGAGTTCTTTACCTAGAAAGCTTCTAAAAATTATCACTATTAATAAAAGTATTCCATAAAGCATCTTGGGTTCTAAATAGAAAGATAATTTTTACACTAAATTAACTATAGAGCATAACTAAAATACTAAATTGTCATCTTAAAAACTAAAGTATTTATACCATGGAGCACTACTACAGAATTCTTTTGAAACAAAACTAAAGATTTAAATAAATGAACACACATTTCATATTCTGCATGAGAAGACTGGATATTTCAAAAATATTTGAAATTTGAAAGTTATTGCTTATTTCAACTCTTTCTTAGTAGATTTAACTTGAATAAATTGCCTTTTCATTTTTTTCTGAATTTAACAAAATTAGTTTAAGCTTCATCTTGAACGATAAAAAAGTATTATATGAAAACGTTACCATAAAGCAGTAAAAAGGCGGAAATAAGTCCATCAGATGTAAAGCAAGTGGTAAAGTTTCAATAACTAAAAGAATAACATGGTGTAACATAAGAGCAGCTCATCCAGACAAGACCTTCTAGGCATAAACATATAACTCCTGGTCCACACAGCAGCCCAGATGCTGGGAAATACCTCTTCCTGAACACACACTGCTCGCACGGCTGGACCGCTCTCTTCCCCCTGCTCTCTGTGCCTGACTGAAGTCTATCCATCCTTCAACTTGGATCTTTCTTTGACCCTCTCTGTCTCTCCCCTATAAGTCTTGCACCAACTCCATAAACTATTAGTAACTGCAGCATGGATTTGCGGTAGAAGAGAATAAAAAGATTTTAAATTCCATACCCTAGAATCAAGGAGGTCTCTGTTGCTGGAGAGACTACTCTTGTACAATATACTGTCAGTACCTTGGATCAAGGGCTAAAGAGTTTCTGCCCATGATCAAAATCACACATCTCAGAGAACTAGTCTGTAGTATACCTGGAAGAATCAGGATCCAAAATAATCTGAATATACTAGTGTACTGGGTTGAATGAAATGTATCTGGTTTATGTTTTAAGTTCCTACAAGTTGGAATCTGAGTTCATTGATGAATTGCATTCAGTCTTTCATTATTGAGTGTTAGGCAGTGGGTAAGCAGTGCGGAGCCAGGTGGAGCCCCAGCATCTATCTCACTTGCCCTTAATTAATGAATCAATGGCACAAAGAATTTCTCTATGGGAAGCTCCCTAAGAGCAACAATGGGGTTTACCTTGGTTACAATCGTTACTCCGTCACCTAACCCTACTATAAGCTGGTGTGATTGAAGTCTTCATCGAGTTATTAAAAACCTGGTAGATAGTAATCAGAAAGGAAAAACTGCCTTTTAGATTTCAGAGAAGATCTCAAATTCTGTGGCATTTTGGAGCCATTTTGGTAAATGAATAATAAAGAAAGAGCAGAGCAGTTTTATCGGATCGTGACATTGACTGAAACACTCCATTGCGCTGTCATTGTGCTATGAAGAAGTGTGAGCCTTTGGCATAGCTCAGAGAATTCTCTACAGTCTGTCTTTGCCTCTTTCCCTGATCTCCAAGCCATTCTTCTCAACTATGCACCTGCCATGCTGCCTTCTTCCTGACACTGTCGCAGACTAAGCTAATGCGACCCAAACTTGTGCCCATCTTAAGGCTTTTGTTACTGCCAGTCCCTGGGCCTGGATCTGTCCAGATGCAGATCTTCATGTGGCCTTGTTCAGTCAAGGACTAACTTGATCACCACCTGGCTTTCTCACTGCACCTTCTACACTGGTCAGGTTAAACTAGTCCTCCCTCACCACCAGGTCTGTCCTCTGTAATTTTCTACCAGCACTTAGCACAATATCTGGCCCTTACTTATAAAAGCACTTACTATGCATATAGAAAACAAATGAAACTTTGAAAGAGCAAGAGAGATAATCAGAAAGAAGGTACTTAAACGGCTTTTGTTGAAAAAATAAGGTATAAGCAATTAGATGAAAATTATAGAGCCAGGCATGGTGGCTCGCTCCTTTAATCCCAGCACTCGG
>RJWT010028687.1:0-15141 GCA_004365215.1 Cuniculus paca | reverse complement strand
ACTCACACACACCTCTATTCCCTGACTCCCAATCCTATTCCCCACAGGTAACTACCATCCACAATGCTTAAACATCCTTCTAGAAATTTCTGTGCAAATAAAGTACACTTGCATACGTCTAGAACAACTCCCCCACACACACACACCCCACTATTAAAGCACAAGCGAGAATGTATTGTGCACACAGCTCTGCATGTCGTAACGATTTGACCTGGACAGCTTGCCAGGGCGGCCCACTCATACCCACTTCCGTCCGTGACGGTGGCTACACCATCCTCCAGTGTGCTAGAATTGTTTAAAGTGGTTCATTATTGATGGATGCCTCTGGTAATGCTGTGGTAACAGACTTGTCATGTTAGAAGCAGCAAAGAAAATTGAAGAAAGAGGCAGAAGGCTGGTAAACACTTGGGTCTCCAGTTCTGTGCTTTAAATCTCTTGATAGTGTTTGTTTTGCCTGTTTTAGGATGTTTTGAGAACTGTATGGAAGTTTGAAAAGGATAGATGTTTTTTTCTTCCTCGCCTTTCTTTCTTTATGATGGAAGATAAAGGAGATAGTAGTATTTAGCAAAAAACCCAAGGAAGAGGAATGTATTTATACGTTAGTGGCTGAAGAATCACAGGTTGCAGTTCTCGTCTTCTCCCTCCAGGGCAGACACTCTGTGGCAGCTGGGTTCTCTGTCGCCTACCTCACTAGCAGACCTTTCTCACAATATTCCACCTATTGGGACGTGGAGGGTTTCCAAACATAGGGTTTGGAACAGAGGTTTTGTGTGTGTGTGTGTGGCATGGGGCCTGTGCATGCTAGGCAAGAACTCTACTGCAAGGCTATCTCCTCAGCCCTGTTTAAATTTTGAGACAGCATCTTGCTGAATTTCCCACGGGCACAGCGTTTCTTTTGCTTTCTACCTGGTGCCCAGGCCTGTTCTGGCAGGAGAGGCTGAGACCCTTACGCATTCTGCTTCCCCAGCTCTCCTGCAGCTGGGGTGGACATGTGACTCAGTTTGCCCAAGAGGACCCAAGGGAAAATCTGCCGAGAAGCTTCTGGAGAACTTTTTCCTCCCTGGTGCAGTGTAAGAGAAGCATCCTTGTCAGTAGAGCTGGGATTGTCCACCTGTGGATTCTAGAACTCTAGTAGTTCTTTCGCCTCCCTGAGAGAACAAGCAGATGTCCCAAAACTAGTGAAGTGAAAAAATTGGAAGGTGCTTGGATTTCTAATATTTTTCAGCCTCCAAATTAGCCCTGTCCTCTGATCTTCATTTGCAAGATCGTAAATGCCCTCACTGTTGAATCTTCTTTTATTCCGTTCCTGAAATTATCCTATCTATCAGGCATTGTGCCCATAGGAAATAATACCAACGCAGCAAAATGACTCACTTAGAGAGACAATTAAGGGCCTGCTGTGTTCAAGAGACAATATGAGGCTCTAAGACTGCCAAAAAATAAAAATAATTAATATGAGGCAGTAAAGGATTGAGCCACAAGGGTTCTGAATAGGAATGATTATTAGATTGGGGGTGATCAGAATTGACTTCATGTGGGAAGGTTAAATTAAGCCAGAAACTCAAGGAACCTTAAAGATTTGGTAAATAAGAGTTGGGGAGGGTGTTCCCGGAAGCCTGAGGCTCTGGGAAGAGCACAGGCTGCAGAATCAGACCTGGCCTCAGACCCTGGCTCGTCCCCTGCTGCTTTGCAACTTCATCAGGCTCCTTAGTTTCTGTGATACCCTGAGCATGTTGCATGCCAGAGACGAACTCCAGCAAACGTCCGTCATGCCGATAGCAGTCACAGGCACCCAGTAGATGGTGGCAGGGGAGCAGGAAAAGATCCTTGCACAGGGGACAGCATGGCAGAGACCTGGGCACACTGTGCTTGATCAGAACAAGGTCAGCTGGTCAGCTGGTCAGGCCAGTTGGTCCAGGTAAGAGGGTGAAAGGACTAAATCTGGGCAGAGGACAGGGTTGGGTCAAGACAGGGAGGACCCAGACTTTAGACTTCAGGGATTTCAGCCTCATCCTGTAGACAGCTTGTGTGTGACCACCACGACGAGTCCTGAAGACTGAATGCCTGTCAGTCACACCAGAACAGATTCGTAACACTTTGAGAGAATCGGAATGTAGATTGGGTAAGAACTGTGGTAAAGATTTATTGATGAAAGATGCTGCATAATAGGAAATTAATGATCGGATGCAAATCTGTTTGCCATTTAATTCTTGCCTAATTACACCTGTCACTTTCCTGTTCATACATAGTTTTTAGTTCTTTGAAGGATTCACCCCTTAAATAAACATCCCCTTACCTCTGATTACATACGATGGAACACTTCGAGTCATTCAAGGTGAAGTACGTGTTCACGATTGTTACCCACATACTCACCCAGGATGAAAAGCAATCGAGCAAAGTCTTTCTGATGCAGAGATTGTGATATTTACAGATATCTTTACAGTGGCGTCAATGATAAAACAGTCCTAACAACATTTAAAGCAGTGAATGATCTCAGAGAGATCAAAGTACAGAAATTAAGAAATTTCAGTTCATTAAGTTCCGAGTAATATCTTGGGCTGAATGAGGTTTCATGGTGTTCTCCGTTGGTGGATCGTGAACAGATGGTCCTTAACATTTTGAAATTCTGAATAAAATAGGTGGACTGAGTCGAACTAATGAAGTGTGCACCACATCTCAAATACTGTGAGGAAGATAGCAGCCCTTGGAGTCATCAGCTTTCCCATAGCAAAAAGAAAGGCAAAGAGAAAATCCCGTCACTCTTCTTTCTTTGAGAACTAGGCATGAATAAAGTCTCTTCACAAAGGCAGTTTACCCTTTGGGCATAAAATGAACGTTTTCAAGCAGTGTTTCTGCACCCAGGCAGCTCTGTAATAAGCTCCAAGCAGGTGTCCCTAGCACAGCGTTCTCCGGGCTCTGGGGGTGTTAGGGCTGTGCGCCAGGTACCGTCCCATGACTTTGTCTATTGTGGTTCCCAGTGAGGAGAAGAAAGGCATCGGGCATCACAGCACTCCCCGACGGCCTTCTACCACCCCGCCCTGCCCCGCCCCACCTTGTTTTCTTGCATTACTATAATCTAGATTTCTTTTCAGGCACAGTTAGAGTCACAGACGAATACAAGTGGTGATCAGAATATACAATGAAGTTTGTATTTTTTTTAAAGAAACTGTATTACAGTAAAAAACACATTGTTCTTGATACTTTCTGAAGCAGTTCTGGAAGTCCTCTTTTGAGAGTGTCTTTATTGGTTGATTTCTATATAAGAGCTCTTCTTTCTAGAGTGAGATGGAATCTTAGCACTGTTTTAATTTGTTTTTTATTTTATTTTATTTTAAAGATAGTAAAACCCAACAAAACAAACCCAATCAAAACCCAATCAAAACAGATTATTGAGTAAAGCAAAAAAAAAATTACTAAGAACAAAACAAAACAGTGAGAACAGTATTAGACTTAAAATAACAAGACAGAAAAAATCTCCCACATTTGCCGTATCGCATACTGTTATCCTCCCTATAGGTGCTCAGACTGCCGGCCCCAGGCCCACATATTCAACCAAACATTACAAGCCCTCAGTTGGTTTTTGTACCTTCACTGCTATCAACTCAGGCTGACCTCCAAACCAGCTGGGGGCTTACAGGGTGAGACAGTTTGGTGATTCTCAGCCTGCGCAGCAGTAGGCTCACAGGAGGCACTGACTTCTCTTCCTGGGCCCTGCATGGTCTGCAGGGCTTACCAGAAAAGCTGGCTATTTGGCTTGTTGATCGGCTCCTCCCAGTCCCATGTATTTATTTGTCATTTGTACTTCTTCATCTGAGAAGTGTCTATTCATTTCAATGCCCATCTTTGAATTGGATCTTTATATTTTGGGGATCTAATTTTTTTTGCCTTGTTTCTATATTCTAAGTAGTAACCCTTTGCCTGATGACCAACTGGTAAAATTTTTTTTCCCCACTATGGGTTGTATCTTCTGTTGGCGATTTCTCTTGCTGTGCAAAAGCTTTTTAATAAGATGAGATCCCAGTTGTTGATTTTTTTGTGTGTGATATTTCCTGTGTGTAATCTTTGCCTACACCAATGTCTTCAAAGTTTTACCTATTCTATCTTCCAGCAGATTTCGTGTTTAATATTTAGATCTTTGACCCATTTCGATTTTAATTTAGTGTATGGTGAAAGATATGGGCCTAGTTTTAATCTTTGGCATGCAGAAAGGGCTCTGTATATTTAAAAGTAAGAATTTTAGTGTGCTGAGGCCAGGCACAATAGTATATGCCTGTACACTCAGCTACTCAAGAAGCTGAAGCTTCCATAGATTCATAAGTTCAAAGCAAGCCTGGACAACATGAAAAGTCCCTGACTCCAAAAACAAACAAACAAAAAGCCTACTGTGTTGTATCCCAGCCACGTGGAGGCTGAGGCAGGAGGATAGCACCTTTGAAGACATCCTAGGCAATTTAGCAAGACCCTGTCTCAAAAAAGAGGAGTGGGGCTGGGAATGTAGTTCATTGCTGAAAGACTTGCCTAGCACGTGCAAGGAGACTCTGGGTTCAATTCCTAGTAATGTAATAATAATAATAATAATAATAATAATTCACAGTCTGTATTTGAGATAGAATTTTTTTTGTTCTCGCTTTTTCTTTTTGGTATTCTAATGTCTCTATTTGTCAGTGTTTTATTTTTATGATCAGTGTCAAGACTAGCAAGGCTACAGAGCCTGCTGCAGGCGGCTGTTCCGTGGAGTCCTGAGCATCTGTCTTGTAGACACACTTGCCCAGTTCGAGTTTCTGTCATCCCTCCATCACGCCCTGACTTTAATTGGCGCATTTAGTCATTCTCAATCTTAGACACCCCAGACAGCTTCCCAATTCCTGAACACTCCACCTCTTCCCTCTGCAGATGTATTGTACCCTATGCTCGGCTCTCTTAGCTGGTTTTCAAGCCCCTACTTCCAAGTCCAAGTCAAATACCTGCTTCCCGGAAGCCTCACTGGGAAGCGCCCCTTGCTGATTTCCTCCTCCCATTCCGTGGTAGTTCCTGTGTTTTGCTGTGCGTAGTTTTGATGTCTCCCTGCTCAGACGGTGAACACTCCCCGGACTGAGCGCATCCCTCTCTTTTTTCTGACCCCAGTGCATTTAGCGCGCTGCCTGGCTCACAAAAGATGCCTGGAACATTTTTCAAGTGAAAGTTCTGTATTTGGTACACCTGGCTTGGAACCTATATGAATTGGTTGCCAGCTATCATAAACCAGTTTGGTCTAAGTCAGTCTTCCCTAATTGTCCGCTGTGTGCTTCTAGTTACATTCAGCATCTTGAGAAATACTCACTTTTTAAATAACTATTATGTAATGAAACAAAGCGTCGGCACTCTGCATCATAGTTAGGATTTTGCTGTAGTTTGCAGAATTTAAAATTAAATACATTTGTGTCTGAACCTGATGCATTTATACCACCGATGTTAGTGCCTTGCTAATACACCATGCAGATTTCCACTCCTTTTCAGTTGTGCTTTTGTGTTCCGGTACAGAAGCAAATATTTATGAGCTAGGGTTGTAAAAGTTTTGGAAACTAAAGATATTAAAGAGCTGACAAAGTGTGGTACAAATTGCCAATGCTAATGAAATTAAAGTTCTTTTCCTGTTAGACTCGCACAGTACTGTATGTTAAATATTCATTGAGTACTTGCAGTGTTATTGGTGCTGTAATGTTGACAGCTCTAGCATTTTTATGACCTAAGATAATTTGGCATCTTAGATTTTATTTTATTTTTTTGAGCTATAACTTTGCTGCAGTTAGGTATATAAATCCCACAACCACAGTGGAAGGAATGGTGCTTCCCTTGCCTACCAGCAAGTCAGTGCCCAGTGCTCCCCAGCGCCATCTTCCGGCGAATTGTTCTCCCTACCCCTGCTGCCTGCCCCAGGTACCCACCACCTTTTCCCTGGCCTCTTCAGTCTGTCTTTACACAGCTTGTATGTTTTTGTGTGTGGTTTCTCTCCTTAAGTATGATACATATGAGAATCACCTATGTTATATGTTAGTAATTGTTTGCTCCTTTTTACTTGCCACATGTGGTTTTAAACTACCCAGTGTATAATTTTCATTTTGGTTAGGTGCATTGTGAGGAAGGGCAGATACTCAAGTTTATGTTAGTCTGTATGTGCTGATGATTTTCAGTAAGAAGAACAGGGGAATTTTGTGTGGGCCTGCAAGGACCTTGACGTCCTCTTCTCAGATGGGACTGAAGGTCCAGAAAGATAACTGCAGTATGGCTCTCTGGTCGACCTGGGTCAGACGTCTCCGGTGGTCACCATGCTGTGTTACAGTCCAAATTTGATCCTATGGGTGATGCTGGTCAACAGGAACACAGTCTTGGGAATTTTTAGAAATTTAGAAAATCCAGAATCTTGCTTGACTGGCAGGAATCTCAGTTATCTAGGAATTTCCTTCCCTCACCAGGAGCACTTCTTAGTAACTGTTAAAGGAGGTAGTACTGACGCTGTTCTCAGAACCTATTGTTTTACTAAAACGGAACCTTAAAGGGGAAGGAAAGGGAAAGTTTAGCCAATGTGCAGGTTTACTACAGCATTTTTGGCTTCAAGGTATTGTCCTGAATTTCTCATGTCCCCAGAAGAAATCCTCTTAAAGCCCTGATAAAACCACAAGGAGTATTCTTAGGATGTGAAGTCTTGGGGTGAATTCCCATTCTGTAATCTCTGCGGTTACCAGTCCTTAATCTTATACCTCACTGGATGTGGTGGTGGACACCTATAATCCCAGCACTCAGGAGGCTGAGGCAGGAGGATTGCTGTGAGTTTGAGACCAGCCTGGACTACAAAGTGAGTTCAAGGCCTGGCTGAACTACATAGTGTGAACCTGACTCAAAAAACAAAAAAACCTCCCTACTAAACCACTACCGAGTCATAGAAGCTTTCCTAGAAAAGGTTTTGCAGGGAAAATAGTGGACTCATAGCAATGGAAAAGTAAGTATTTTATTGACCCACTGGCTAGAGAGTAACCACAGAGCATTCTTCAGGATGCTAGAATTTCCTTAGATACAATTGCAAACAGGAATGAGTAACATATTTTTCCTAATTATAAAGGACTAGTTTTCAAACAAGACAAATCCATGAGTACGTTATAAAATACATTTACTGAGCCAGGTGTGGTGGCACATGCCTGTAATCTCAGCACTCAGGAGGCTGAGGCAGGAGACTCACCATGCATTCATGGGCAGCCTGGGCTACACAGTGAGTTCAGGGTCAGCCTGAACTACATAACAAGATCCTGTCTCAAAAAAAAGTACATCTAACGAGTAGCAAATACCAGTTTATGTTTTCATATGGAAAAGCAGAACAAACAGCACAGCCGGTATTCATCTACCTTATCCAGAATCAGCAATAAAAACTTTTATATTTGGGGTGTGTGTGTGTGTGTGCACGCGCTCTATTTCAAAGTAGGTTATGTAAAGATATTAGCAATTTGTTTCTAATAGGTGTCTGCAAATAAGGATATTTTCTGCATAATGAATAAAATTGACACACCTCATATTCCTAATATGCAGTTGTCCAAAAATGTATTTTAAAAAGTTTCATTGCATGTGGTCAAGAGAAATTATGTAGTATAAAACTTGCATTTCAATTATGTGTGTACATAGATGGGTATATATATATATATATCCACATGTGCATATATGTTAGTAAATACATATTTCTTGCTGTGAATCTCACCTAGAATTTGGAATATATTGCTCTGTAGCATGGAGAAATTGGTTTTACAAATAGGTGTTTGATACTTAGAGACACTGCCAGTTTTGTGTTAAGTGCTGTGTGGCACCTGAAAAAGGGATCCTTTCAGTAACCAGTAAAAAAAGCCCAACGAGAACTTTCTGAACAATAGAGGCCCACTTGGCAGTGTAAGTAAGAGCCAGAACGGCTCAGGAAGAAGTGCTTGGAGAGACGTCGTGGAACAGAGTGGGGGGACATAGGACTTGGGTATGAGGCCTTGGGAACACTTTGTCCAGGAGGAAATGAGGTTTAAAGAGAACGAAGTACAGGAGTATGTTTGTTGTGCCACAGAGCTGTGATCTGCCTGATGGGCGGAGGGCAGGAGGGAGACATTGATTGCATAGTCAGGACAGGAAAGATCCCTGGGGCTTGGTTTTCCACTTACTAAAGGACCACGTTTCTCATCCGGAGTGGCATTACTGGAAGGGAAGTTGGAGAGATTCATGGGAAGGCTCCCCGCGCAGTTTCCTGAAGGAGGGAAACACTGACAGCAGCAAACCTGGTTGAAATGAGGGGTGAGGGACCAGACTGAGGTGGGTGGGCCTGAGGGGAGGAGGCAGGGCTGACCTGGAGGGAAATTACTGACAAAAAGATAACAGGATTTAGTGACAGCTTTGAATAAGAAGTGAAGGGGAAACTCTGGAAGAAGTATTATTGACACCCAAGGTCCTGGGAGCAAGTCTAACTCAGTCCAAAACCTAAAGATGTTATCTATGAAAGCAAACTCTGGCCCTGCTACTAATCCTCTGCAGAAGTAGTTTAAGAAAGCTTTTTAGGGGAAGTAGAAGTTGTAATGGTTAGGTAAGCTGTGTAACACAGTTTTCCTTTGTTGGCTTGAAGACTTGAATGTGGAAAGTATCATTCAGAATCTTAGATTTACTAAAAATAGATGACTATAGAAAATCATCTTTTTTTACAAGGAAGACTAATGGTACTTGTAAAAAAAAAGATAAGGGTCAGATACTGAGATTTTTAAAATTTAGTCATTTTAAGGTTTTCTCTCTCTCTCCATATATATATATATATATATATATATATATATTTCATCTTTTTTGAGGCAGGGTTTCACTCTGTGCTTCAGGCTGGCCTTAAATTCACTTTATAGCCCAGGTGATCCTTCTGCCTCAGCCTCCCAATTGCTGGGATTACAGATGTGTGCCACTGTGACTAGGTTATATCTTTTTTTAAAAAATTAGATTAAATTACTCAAAATTAGTTAAGTCTCTATAAAGCACTGTCTTAGACTTGTGGATATGGAGTATCTTTTAAAAATTACCTTTACCGTTCCAGTTCACTGAGACCCATCCTTAAGGGACCTGGTGCAGGAGTTTTTCTTTTTTTTTTCCCTATAAATATTCATTTATGGTATGTATGAAAAATTATTTATAAAGCCTTCATTTACAAGGCATTGGTGTGACCTTCAATCCACCTACGTTTCATTATCATTGTTCCAATTACATGTACTCTTCATTCTGAACATTAAGTTTTCTGTGGCTGCTAGTGTGATAGACATTATAGTATTTTAAAATTATATTTCATTCCAATGGAATTGCTGCTTTTTGGATTGTGCCAACAAGCTTTTGAAGATTCTGATGTAGGTTTGGGACCTGTTTGTCCTTGTCTACCTCTGTTTTGGCGGCAAGATGCATACACAGCAGGTTCCATGAGTGGTGGGACCTTGGCTCCAGACTTTCCTGGGGTTTCCACCTCTTTGGGCACATTAGATCTGGTAAGTGATAGCCAGCATGTTTGTTTGTTTGTTTTTTCCTTTTTAAGTCAGGGTCTCACTATGCAGTCCAGGTTGGCCTTGAGCTCACTTTGTAGCTCAGGCTGATCTCGAACTCACAGTGATCCTCCTGCCTCAGCGTCCTGAGTGCTGGGATTGTAGGTGTGTACCACCATGCCCGGTACGCATACCATTCTCACTGCATGCAAGGTCCAGTTCTGAGCACTTCGTAAACACTGAATCACATCATCCTCCCACTCACTCACGATGCAGATCATAGCTGCCCTCATTTTGTTGGTGAGGAAATAACTCACCCCAGATGGTGCACTGGACGTGGCAGAGCTGACCTCCGGACCCAGGCAGCCTGGCCCTGAGAGGCACGCCTTGACCTCCAGGCCACGCCACTGCCTGGTGGTTGACCTCCATTTGGGACCCATGGCTGAGGAATCCCAGGAAGTCTGAGCTGTCCTGGCACGCTGTGCCCTGTGTTTTAGAAATGCAGTCAATCCAGAAAGAGACGGGTTCTAAGATGGGTCATGAAATAGTGTTTATCTTAAAAACCACAACCCACAGTTCCTTTTATTTCTTTGTGGTTTCTTTTCTCCCAGATCATGAAGTAATATGTTCCTAGAGCGCGCCTCTCCCCCTCAGATATGGCTCTTTGTGCCTTGAATCTGCCACGACTGTGGGGGAAAGAAGTCTCCTCTTATCTGCATCTTGATATCAGAGCAGTTAATGAATGGAGCCTGCTAGGGCTGCAGCCAGGAGAGGGAGTTTATGTGCAATCTGGCGTTGAGAATATTATCAGTGGTTAAAACAGAAGCAACCTCCATTTTTCATTATGTGAGATATCTTGGGATCGAAGCTGGTTTTTTTTCTGTTCCTTATTAAAGTCAGATTGAAAATATCTGTCATAATTGCCTCGTGGCACCGAGGACCAAGGTTTCTCCATCACATATATTTTTCATCTTTAGAATGTTTAATGGTAACAGTTATTTAAACAAAGAAAATGTGTGGGGTTGTGAGGGCTGTGAGAAGTGTATTTGTGGCTAATTAGTGGTTTGGCATTTATAGTAGGCTCTCAGCAAAAGGTAGGAGATTTGAAGACCAGAGAGACCTGGTCTGGCATTACAGATTTAGCACTTAGTAGCTGGATAACTCCAGTCAAGTCTCTAACTTTTCCCATCTGTGAAATGGAAATAATAATTCTCATCTCAGCTTCTTGGAAGGAAAAATCAAGTAATGTATGGGAATCATTTAGAAAGTGATTGGATGCTTATAAGTCCTTAATGATTGTGGTTTTCTTTATTTTTAGTGTGAACTCTCTTACCCTAATCACTCTCCTCTTTCAGGTGGGTCTTCTACAGGCCTGCCTTTTCCCTTAAATAAGTCATTACCTTCTTAGATTTAGAGGGAAAATGAGCACCTACATTTTTGAGTTCACAATCTATTAAATAAGGATTTCCTAAGGGACAAGAAACAACATGCAATAATCGTTTTTATTGACAGATAATAATTATACATCTTTAGGGTGTACAGTGTGATGTTTTGGAACATTTATATATTTTGTAATGATCAACCAAGAATACCTAGATTAGCCATCATCTGAAGCATTTATCATTTCTTTGTGATGATTACAGTCATAATCTTCTCTTCCAGCTATTTTTAATTATAGGGTACAATTTGCTGATTATAATCACCCTCTGTGTAACAGAACACCAAAACATATTCCTCCCATCTGGCTGTGACATTTTACCTGTTAAACAGCCTTCCACCTTCCCCTCCCCTCCGTAGCGTCTGGTAAGCACTGTTCTGGTCTCTGGTTCTGTGTGCTCAGCTTAGAGGAGCAGAACCGTGTGGTACCGTCTACCTGTGCCTGGCTTATCTCACTTAACACTGCAGGCTCCAGGTTCCTTCCTGTTCATGCAACATTTGATCCTTTCGCTGGTGAGATGGAATTTTTCAGTTAAGGCGATTCATGATTGTTTCTGTATGCCATTCACAAATAACGGGTCAAAGTAACCATATATATTTATGGGCTCTCGGCAGTAATGACAGATGTACCTGCAGGAGAAATGTCACTTAGGAAGGAAGGAATCACACCTGCACAGTGTTCTTTGTGGGTCTTAATTTTTTGTGGGGGGGAGGGGATTGAAGGCAAGACCTACCTTATCACTGAGTTACATTCCCCAGCCACCCCCAACCCCCTTGATTTTTTGAGACAAGATCTGGCTAAGTAAGTCCTTGAGTTGCTCAGGCTGGGCACAAACTGGTGATTGTCCTGTCTCAGCCTCCCAGAGTACGTGGTATAGGGGAAAGAAACTCCTAATCTGCTAGATGTCTGGTGTGAGTTTTGTGTTCTCTAAACTCTAAGAATGAATTCTAGGAACAACGGAGGCTAAGAGCAGAATATACTTATTTGGGGAAAGAAAGCTGCTGTCTGAGAGAAAGACAGAAGGGGTTCCAATGGGGTGCCAAGGACCCTGCCTTTTCTAGGGATTTTTAAAGAGCCAATCTACGAAGTGAGGCAGGTCCAAGGTAGGGAAAAATGGGAAATCACACAGTGGGCATGAGGTGGGGCAAAACTGTGGTCAGCCAATAAGATTATGAGCATGATTGCTCAGGCGATATTGATTAAATGAGGATCCAATGGGGAAGTGAATCACCTAGCAAGAGGAGCATGAAACAACGGGGGCTTTTCCTGGAAGGAGTGGGGCAGTGGCTCTGCCTGGCTTTCCCAAAGCGATTGATACCTATTTAGAGTTCAATCCTTGTTGTTACCCTTAGGAGGAGTATGTGGGTGCGTTTATTTCATCTTTTGTCTTGAGGTCTGGCCCACAGCGGGTGTGTCTCCCCCACAGTTGCTTATGTATCCCACCTTCTGCACTGGCTCCCTTGAGAGCTGAGCCTTGTGTGACTGCCTATAATATTTCTACCTAACGAAGCTGTCTAGGACACCGGGATTCCAAGCGTGCACCTTTTGTGAATCTTAATACAGGTCGTTCAGCAACTGAACGCTTGCTTGTGTGCTGCTTGGGGCAGAGAGCCATGAGATGTTCCAGTTTTCACGATATCTGACCGCTCACACACATCAGAAGCTACATGCAGTTCCCAGTCCAGTCTGTCGTGAAACCCACCTGACACAGCCATAGCCACGGGTTCTTCTTGCTTGCTCTGCCACAGCCAAGCAGATGTCAACAGGGACAACTGGCTGCCCCAGTTGGCTGTTTGTCAGCCTCTGATTCATTCTGCAAGCACTTGAGGTCCCGTTGAAGAAGCAGTGTGGCGCACACAGGTAGCTTCTTAGGGGCTCTTTCTCTTTAGAGACGCTTCCAAATAGAGCAGCAAAGGCCACACAAATACTACCACCCCTAGCAGAGTAAGCACTGGAAAGGGTGCTGTGCAGGTTTGGAGCAAACCTCAGAAGCTACTGTCAGTCCCACACAGGCAACACTTCCGGGAGGAGCGGAGGTTGGCATTGGGCCCTCAAGGCACCCTGGGGAGGAGGCCTGGGAGGTCGCAGGGTCCAAGGAGCTCACACACACGGGAGGAGGGAGGTCGGTGGATTTTCATTACCAGAACCTTCTCTGGCCCCCCTCCAAAGGCTGATCTTTTTAAATCTAACTTTTCCCCCTTTAATTTAATATATCATAGTAAATCTTCACCGGGTCCTAATTTCATACTGGATTAGCTCATCTTCATTGAAAGTGTAGATTATAGGCTCTTTCAAAGAAATGCATTTTTTGTTTTGTTTTGTTTTGTTTTGGTACTGGGGATTGAAATCATGACTTTGCACTTGCCAGGCAGGCGTTTACGCCACTCAGCTAAATCCCAGGCCCAGAAATGTGTGTCTTCCAGTGCCCATAACTCCAAGCAGGTCGCCATCATCCCATGATAGAGACTTAATAAGAAGGTAATTATTTCTAATGACAGTGTCAAGTGTTTATCAGAGCTCAAAGATGCTTGAGGAATGTGTTTTTGCAAACCTTAAACACGGCCTCAGCCCTCACACTACGGATTTGCTGAGAAAGGGTGACCAGGCTGTTGAAGGAACACACTGTCTGGCCCTGGCTCTGAATGACCCTGGACTCCAGAGCAGCCAGCTCTTTATCTGCAGCGAGGAAGCGCGCCTGTGGCAGCCCGCGAGTTTCCGTTGTGAGTGATGCTCCGAGCGGGGAGAGGGGACTGGGGGTGAGACTCTCATAGGGGCGGGGGGCAGGGATGTGGTCACTGTGCGAGTGCACTGATTCAAAGTTCAGCCTGTACCTCTGTCCACCCTGGGCCCTCAGAGGAAATGCTCCTCATCCAGAAAAATGAGAACAAACATTTGATAAGGGCACTTGACTAATAAAATGTCCTTCTGGATGCCACCTGAAGATCCTGGAGATTGCGTCTTTCCGGGGGGTGGGGTGTGGGGACAGCCGGCCTGCGCCCTCCGAGATGCAGACATGGAACATTCTGGGCAGCGTCCTCGAGGATGCACTGATGGGAGGTGATGGGAGGGGGCTCCTCGAGCTTCAGGCTCCTTCACTGCACAGTAGCTGCATTAGCAAGAGACTCAAGGGCTGGGTGCTGATTGCAGTAATTTGCTGAGCTTCCCCAGGGCCCGTGCCACTGCTCAGCTGGTCATTTTACAAGTGTGTGACAGGAAAGCAAGAGGGACAGTTACTTACAGCCTGGCATCTATGGCCTGGAGGGAAGTGATAGGAGGCTTCTGGTCTTCGGGTGGAGCGGACACAGCACGCCTTTTTATTCTCCGGGGCCAGGCTGAGTGGCGCTCGCCTCCCTGGCTCCCAGCACAGCACAACCAGGGTGTGCTGCGGGGGGCCTGTCCCCCAACACCAGAGCCTCACTTCAACACACCCTACCCGGCCTGAGACGGGGTGGCCCGGGAAGCGAGTGGGATCTGGGTAGGAGACAACGAGATGATGTGCGCTGGGCCGCCTGAGGCACAGTTCTGACAGGAGTCCCTCAAGTCGGGCCCACGGTGCCCACCTAGGTCCAAGTGGCCGTGTTAGGGACACTGCATAGTAGTTTTTCTCATGGTCAGTCTTGCATATTTCATAAATACGAGTTGAGCCCCAGCTCAACTGCAAATTACCCACAGACTTCCGGAAGCCAAGCTGTCCTTTCCGAGTCTCGGTGAGGGCCGCTGCGACAGATACGCGGGTGCGTGTCAGATCCTCAGCGGAGTGCCTGCCTCAGCTAAAGCACTCGGTCTTGGGAGGGAGCCCGGCCCTGGAGAGGATGTGTGAGATTTCCACCCGGCTCTGCCCTCTGCTATAAGATGCTGCGACTCTCACTAATGTGATTCTTCCTCTTGGACTTGGAGCAGAATCATCCTCCAAGTCTTAGGAGCCAGTGGGCGGTGTGGATGGCAGAAAGGGATAGTAAAAAGTGTCAGTGATTGTGACGAGATTCAGCTCCTGGCACCCGTGGGTGAGTCTCCCTTCCGGGTCTGAAATGCCTGCTGCCCAGAGCCAGCAGCCTGGGTGTCAAAGTCAGGCCTGCTTCCTGTAGGCCCAGGTTCGTCACATGGCTTCAGGATCAAGCAGGTGGCCGTGATCTGTGCCATCACCCTGACATCTGGGAGCCCCAGAATCTCAGCCCATATCCATCAGGGCATCTTAGTCCA
>RJWT010028686.1:0-15142 GCA_004365215.1 Cuniculus paca | reverse complement strand
AGCATACCCTCACCTGCCTTACACACTGGGTCTCACTCAGTAAAACTTGCAGCTCTTCCTTAAATTCAAAATGATCATGAAAAGTATTTTGAATAGATTCAGGACTTCCAGGCATGCTCAAAGCACAACTAAGCGTGCTCAAGTGAAGACTTACAAAACCGTTTCAAAAAGGGGCAAGAGGGTTGGGGGCTTAACTTAGTGGTGCAGTGCCTGCATGGCAAGCCTGAGGAGCTGAGTTTGATTACCAGTACCCCCCACCAAAAAAAAAAAAAACCAAAGAAACACCAAAAAAATACAGGGCAAGAATAATGGGATAATATGGTTGTAGTGAAGGGGAGTATTTCTAAGGGGATTAATGGCAATTTGTCTCAGTATAATATCTTTATTAAAATTAAACAGTCACTGTAAATTTTGATCATACCTCATAGAATGTGAACAATGATAACATATCAGCATTGAACAGTAGAAACATGCAGTGTACTTAGGTACTGTGAACTTCTTAGTTACTGATACAGATACACGCAATGACTCACACAGACAAAATATAACTGTCTAAAATGTATCATGGTAAACTATTTCTTGCATTTAAACTGTAAAATTGTGCAGGCACCAAAGACATTAGGGAAATGAACACATCGCAATAACATTGACTATTATTTATGGCAAAGTCTTCTCATTTTTATGTTCAAGTTCTATGAAGACCACAGTGGGGGAAATGGTCAGTGTTTAACAAAATAAGGATTTATGGATTTACGACTTTCTGTTGTTATGAAGTAGTAAGACATGTGCTGTCACTCTGAGGCCGAAATTATTAAATCACTTCTTAGCATCGAATTCATGTTCAATGACAAGTAACTGCTAAACACACGATATAAATGGTTCACTCTTCCCCACAGTGGAAACTGAGGCAATTGTTAACCTGGACCTGCAGTTTAGATAAGGAAGCTGTTCTTCACCATACAGAGCAACAACAAAGCCATACTCCCTAAACTATTATACAGATTTAGTGTAATCCTGATCAAAGTACCATTAGCATACCTCACAGATCTAGAGAAAACATTCCTAAAATT
This sequence comes from Cuniculus paca, assembly GCA_004365215.1. Lineage (NCBI taxonomy): Eukaryota > Metazoa > Chordata > Mammalia > Rodentia > Cuniculidae > Cuniculus > Cuniculus paca. The sequence goes on along the minus strand of RJWT010028686.1, from coordinate 14,072 downwards.
CATATGGAAACAGAAGAGACCTAGAATAGCAAAGGCAATCTTGGGCAACAAAACCAAAGCAGGAGGCATCACAATCCCAGACCTGAAATTATACTACAAAGCTGCTATAATAAGATCAGCATGGTACTGGCAAAAAACAAAACAAAAAAAACAAAACAAAAAACAGACCTGAGGATCAATGGAACAGAATAGAGGATACAGACACAACTACAAATACCACTTTGTCTTTTACAAACAGACAAAACATGTCCACTGGAAGAAAGATAGCCTCTTTAATAAGCGGTGTTAGAAAAACTGGCTTTCTACATGCCAAAGACTTAAATTAGACCCATTCCATCACCATGTACTAAACTAAAGTCAAAATGTATCAAAGATCTAAATACTAAGACAGGAACACTAAACCTACTGGAAGACAATGTAGGTAGAAATCTTGAGGACACAGATGTTGGCACAGAGTTCATGAACAAAAACCAACCTGCACAGGAAGTAATTTCAAGAATCAATAACTGGGCTCTCATCTTATTAAAAAATTTTGCACATGAAAAGTAATCACCAACAGAGTGAAAAAAAAAAAAACAGACTGGGAACAGATTTTTGTTTACTGTTCCTTAGACAAAAGACTTTTATCTAGAGCATGTAAAGAATTGAAAAAAAATTGGGCCCCCAAATTTAAAGACCAAATCAAAAAATGGACATCTGAGATGAATACACAATTCTCAGATGGCTTCATTTCTTTATTGTGCAGTGGCAGTAGCATGTGAGCTAATTTTGTGTTGACACAATGGCTGTCTCTTTAATCATGTCTTAATATTTAAGTTGAATTTTGAAATGCATATTGAAATACTGAAATCTACAGTTTGCCACTGCACTGACACATTCAACTATATGAAGATGAGGACAAATGTATGTGAAGAAAATTATTGATTATCCATAATCTCTGAAACTATTCAATAGAGTTTTTTTTATTTTCATAAGTTTTTCTAGTCCTTAATCACAAATTTAGTCAATCATTTTGCACATAATTTGAATTATACATGCGTTAGAATTTTATACTCCAGATATGATGGAATGTAATATTGTTTCACAAAATTGCATATGTTGTTTTCCTTTTCATTAAATTTTATGTAGACAAACATGCACATGCGCATGTGGGCACACACACGCGCACACACACACACACACACACACATACAAACACAGGACTCAAAAATGAGATTGTACCCCATGATTGATTTTCTCAAATAAGAATGTAACACGGATGTCGTTTTAGGGAAATTTATAGATCTAAATGATTCTGACAAGTATGTACTTTTTATTATATGTAATATTTGTATACCACACATACTCATATTGCACACATGCAGTTAAAGCCAAATGATTTTTATTGATTATCCTACATTGTGCCTTATCCTACCCCAAAACATGAGACCCCTGAGAACAGATTGTCCCTATGTTTTTAAAGTGTTTACCTCGGTTCATGAACTTTCTCTCTCCACGACTCTGGTCACAAACCAAGTTGCACAAGAACTGAATCGCAGTCAGTGGTTAAGTCCAATTTCACCTTAAGGGAATATTTGATTCTGTGCTAAACTTAGCTCAAAGGTTAGGAGGAGGCACATTAGGAGGTTCAGAAATATTTGAGCTAATGAAGGAATGTAAGTTATTTTCTGTTCTAAAAAGCCTCCTGTACTACTTTCATCCATTAAAGGCTAAACATAAATATCAACACCATTCATATTTGAAAACTGGATGCCACCAATTTTTTTTTTGACAAAAGGAGTTTGGGGAATTTTGTTCTGAAGAAAATATAGTTTTAGTACCAGGAATTGATAAAATGTTTGGATTATTATTATTGTTGTTGCTATTGTTGTGCCAGTACAAGAGATTGAACCCAGGTCCTTCACACACAGCTGCATTTTCAGCCCTTTCATTTATTTATTTTTTGTTTTGAGACAAAATTTTGCTAAGTTATTAATTTGCCCCAAGCTACACTTGAACTTGTGATTCTTCTACCTCAGTCTCCTGCAGTGCTGGAATTATAGTTGTGTACCACCACACCCAGTTAGAGCTAAAAAATAAAAGCAACAATACTATACCAACACTATAAGATATGTTCACAGATAAGACTTTCACAAAATGAGATGCACAGTATATTTATGGAGCTGTTGAATTTGCAATGAAAAGTTATGCTGCCTAGTCATCTATTTAATTTTTATTAACACATACATAAAACTGTGACTCTTTACAACCCTTTTAGCCTTTTAACTGGAAGTACTGCAAATCACATTAGATTTATTAAAATATCTCATCTTCTGTTCTTCTGTTTATCTCCACTTAATGCTGAATAGATTTCAAAGTAATGCATCATTTTTGAATGAATATGACTCATGTAGTAATTGATATCATTGAAGAGTTTTTAATTTATTGCATAACTTTATTTTAAAAATTATTAAATGATTGATAAATTATTCCAAGGATTGTTCTCCAAATCTGATTTTGTTCTTGCTTATTCTGTGTTGCTTTTATACATTCTTTTACTGACTTTTATTTTATATTTATTTTTGACTTAGAAGAATTTCAAAAGATAGCATTAAGAGTTTGTATACTGTGCAGCCAGTTCCCTTATTAATACTTTACATTTATATGACAGTTTTCATAATTAATGAAGTAATGTTGATGTTTTATAACTAAAGTCCATTCTTTATTAGAAATGCTTCAGCATTCACAAACATTCTTTTTTTGATTCCAGGATCATATAGTACGATACTTCATTATATTTTGTTAGTTGTCTCCTAAGATTTTTCTTGACTTCAAAAGAATTTCAAACTTTACTTGTGAAAATGTTTCTCAGCATTTGTTAGGTCTTTTGTAATACAGCCCTTAGGGTTTCACAGGTAAACTTTAATGTTGAACAATTTAAAAATATTAAATTTGAATCTAAATATCCTATGTGAGAAACCTTTTATAAATATTATCATGCATAATGTTGAAATGAACCATTTTGCATTTAAAACACACAGCCTTCTATTCTAAGAATGTACAAATTAGGATGGAGAAATGAGTCAGGTACATGTCCTCTTTTATTTTGCAATCTCCTATCCACGGTGACAATAATGAGCATTGCTGTCCATGTTTTTTGAAAATGAGGTGCTATAAAAACAGCAGAACTCATTTTAACCTGCCGGATCACCTTGCCTGTCAATGAACCCCAGCAGCAGATTGGTACAGAAGGTATGGGTGTTTATTAAATTTACACAGATAGAGAAAGATGACAGTAACGGTTTTTCTGCTGACACTGGTTACTCTGATTTAATCACAGCCTTGTAAGCCAGGAATTATCCCAGGCGTAAAAATTAATGTAAAAAGACAGAGATCCTAGGTCCAGCATCCCATCTGATCGAATCACTTTTTGCTGACATCTCTTGGCTTAGTGTGTCCTGATGCAGTTGGCAGCACTGATCCAACAGCAAGAGTGAAAATCTACTGGTTTCGTTTCCCTTTAAAATGACAGTGTTCTGTCACATAGTTAAGTACTAACTTTTTGTCTTTTAGGCACCGTGCTCTTTTTCAGTTTTACTAAACTTGTTGAGAAAAAGAAATGGTAGTATTTTTGTTTTTCAAAAAACAGCAATTCTTTCATATTCAGACAAGACTTGGATTGTATCTTTGAGAAGAGATGGCTGTCAGTCACTTTTATGACGTGAAAGTTCCTAATCAAAGCCTCGTTCAGTAAATGTGGAAATAGGAAGGACAGGGCTGTGTTTTAGATCGAGCATGTCCCCTCCAAAGCGTCATGAGCTTATACATTGACTTTTGGAAGGTAACTGCAAGCTGGGGCCCAAATCGCTGATTTGCCATTGGGATCTGGCTTCCAGTCCGAAGAGGTGGACCACTGGGGACTTGACCTGGAAGAGCATCACCCCTGCAAGCTCCTCCCCTCTGTCTCTGCTTCCTGACTGCCAGGAAGGGAACCGTGTTGCCCCTCCTCTGCCTCCGTGCCATGCTGTTCTGCCTTGGGGCCAGTGGAATACGGAGTGTAAGCCATGCAACTTCTTTTGTGAGTTGTGGACATTGTGCATTGTGTCCCAGCATTGAGAAAATGATGAAGACGGATGGCAACCGGCATTTTCCTGGGGAACCGTGCTATACAATGTTAGAACTATGTAATGTGAATCTTTGAAAGTCACTGATTTCATTTACCATGAAGGTTACTCTCCATAGTGGATGGTGATGTTAGTATTATGCTATTGTTATACTCTATCCTCATGTCTGCAAACTATACATATGTCAAAGATTAAACTGTTCCTACTCTAGTAAATATGTTGTCCCAAAATATTGGAATCAATAGGAGAATCAAGAAATTTTTATTTATTCCAAATAACAATACTTTAATGTATGAACTTATTATATTAAGTACAACTTACCTCTACACATTCTTAAGTTACATTTGGTGGTAAATTATAACATCACACAAACATCTTGTATTTATTTCTTCATGTGTTTATTTGTTCAATTTACTCAATTTTTTCAGTTTTATTTGCTAAATCTCAACTATTACATTCACCGAACGTTTTTCTTATATTGTTATAATGATTCCACTTGTCATTTACTGTAGTTTTCTCTTTTAAAGTGAATAATCAGGGTCTCTGATACTTGAATTATCATTGCCAATAAAACTAAATTGCATTTAAGAGGATGTTTGAAATTGCAGTTGCCTAGAAAAACTGGGATTGTGTGATTATTTCATGAGTCACCTGTAACTGTATCAGTAAGTGTGTAATCAAGTTTGCTGACTGTGAAATTTATACTAAACGCATGTATATTTATGTTGGCCCTCTTCACAAAAGCTGATCACTTAATAAGCTAACACCCAACTACTGAACATCTTGACATTCTAAGAGTTTTCTTCACTTTCTGTGCGAGTTTATTTTCATGTTTCCGTTTTGTTTTTTTATTGTGTATTTCATCACACAGTCTCAGCAAATTGGTGTATTCTCAGTCTTGCCTTTTTCCCACTGTAAGGCACCTGACAAAAGTCTAGCCACTGTCCTCACACAGATGTGACCAATACAGGGGAGAAGTGGAGTTATCTGCTTTCACAGCTCTGCTTTATATGAGGGATAAGATTCTATATAACATCCTACCTGGAGATTCTGTTCTATTTATTGACCAGATCTGGACCGCACCAAGTCCATGGACTGTAAGAATTTTCAACCTCAGTTGTGAAGAGAGTGATAGATGGTGAGGTAAACAGTGGCTGCTCCAAGAGCAGCTAAAACTCAACTTCTTAAGATCAGAGACTGAATCTGATTTTCTCATTCCCATTTCACTAGTGTCAAGGACATTAATAAACATTTTCTATATATATACACATATAGCAAATGTTTTATTAATATATAATATAATATATATTAATGTTTATTAATATATAATATAATATATAAATGTTTATTAATATATAATATAATATATAATATATAAATGTTTATTTATATATATATATACATATATTAAAGATTTTCTGGCCACCGAAGTTGCTTTTTAGGATGATTTCAAGGTTTCCATCAGTTTGGGTTTTAAGTCATTATGCTCTGTGTTGACTAGAGGAATAGCTACTAGTTAATACATATTCATAAACTCCTACTTATATTTCTCTCATTTTCTCTACATAAGATTTTCTTTAATTTCTAGCTTGGTGAAGGATAAAGAGAATACTGGAAGAACTATATCACAGTAAATACACAGCTTGATTCAACATATCTCATATTTTTCAATAACTTTAAAATTACTGTGAATGTGTAGATTAAAAATAACACCACAGTAATACTACAGTAAAAGGCATATTGGAATTAATCTCCTTCAAAATATTTCCCCTCATTTTGAATACACTGATGCCATCATTCTTGTCACTTTTTGAAGAAGTTTGTGAAATCCTCTTTCAAGAATGTCTTAAATTGTGCTGGGGTGACTGCCTCACTGTCCTGAATTGATTCAAATCTTTTACCTAACATGAATATTTTTATGTGGGGAAGAATCAGAAGGTGCACTATGACTACTCTGATGGATAAGCTGGATGAAAGCATGCTCTAACATTTTTATGAGCCTGCTTCTATTGGACGTCATTCAGCAGCATCATTCAAAGTATTTTTTTAATCCACAATTTCTAAGACTCCTTAGGAAGGAGGACTTTAAAAACTGTTTCAGAAAGTGTCAAGAATGAGAGGATAATTGTGTTGCTGCAAAGTACTAGGGAGTACTTAGAGGAATATTAATGGCAATTTGTCTTTTACTGTATTTTTAAAATTAAACATGCACCATACATTTCAATCACATCTCGTATTTCCTAACAGAAAACCATGACAATATTGACATTGTCTATTCATGTTATTGATCTTCCAGGATCTTTGTGGATTTTGAGCCACTCTTTGTATCAGAAAAATCTGATATCTTTTCACGAACTAGAGGGACAGTTAATGCTGAAATAGAGCAGATTCCTGGCCACTCAGAGCCACTACTACAGCATTCTGGTAATCTTACAGGTTCTATAGGCCACTGTGTGCCAGTTACAGAGTACGAAGAGTACTAAGAGGAGTCATTCTGTGCAAAACAAGGATTTTGTGTTGGCAGATTTTGCATGGAGAGATCCCATCGAGTTTGCCAAAATAGGCTACAGGCTTTTTCTATCCAAATCTTCTTTCCAGGCCTTTTGTTTTCTTCTCCTTTCCCCTTGCCTTTTTCTCTCACATACTTTGGTCCTGCTTCATGAGCTTAAGACGTTAACTCTCTGCTCCTGTTCCCTCTCCCCTTTTCTTAAAAGGCATCTCCTTTAATATGTATGCTACACATACATATGCTACACATCTATTCTCATTTGCCATTATCTTACCCAGGGACTCAGACTAACAAAATCAGTTTCATTCATAAAAATAGCAGGAAATGAAATAATCCCAACACATGGAAAACTGTTGCTACATTTGTTATGCAGCTTATCGCACTTACTCCTCAAAAAGAAATAGTTGCAGATGTTATTATCAGTATTAATATTATGTCAATTTTCCAGCAAAGCATATAAGGTCTAGAGAAGTTAAGACATTTTTGAGGCTATCCAAAAAATTTATCAACGAAGTAGGATTCAAATGTAAAAATGTGCATCCCGCAGCCTATGTTCGAAGGCTAGGAATTCACAGCAGTAGCAGAGTAGTGCAATCATCAAAAGATGGAATCTTTAACCATTTTGCTACTTATCCCTTGAACTCTCTCTTTTCCATAAATACTTAATTGAATGGCTTCATAGTCTCCCGGATGCTGGATACTTGGTCAACTCAATCATTTTTTCTAAACCAGTTCTGTAAATTTCTTGGCATCTTCCTGTGCCTTATTCTTTGCAAAAGATTTTCTATATCCTGTTTTGCTCTGTCTTCTGATATTCATAGCCTCTTCGTCAGCATCTATGCATTACACTTTTAATAAATTTTCTTATTTCAAGTTTATATTTCCTTATTTATTAGATTCTTTTAGAAACATTTTGATCTGGTTTTGAAAGATTTTTTTGGTTTAAAGAAAGAACTGTGACTGATTTGTGAGAATTAAGTGGTGTCAGTTTTACAACAATTTCTTATATTATTGGAGGAATAAATTTAGGAAGTCTACTAGGTAGCATTAAATGTCCTAATGCTTTAACTAGAATGGTGAATTAAGGGAGATCCCTCGTTTCAAAGATTTATAGGTTATACACAACTGAAGAAATGCGTCTAATATTTTAGCAATTTTTCTGAATTTTATTTCTTGATATGTACCCATAATTCTTACAGCATAAATAAAGAAGATATTGTTTGACCTTTATTTTTAAGCAACTACACTGGACTCCATGGTTTAAAAACTTCTTTGAGCAGAATATAAACTCATTGTGTGGTTTACTTATGCATTTATTTATTTATTTTGTTGCTTTGTTTACTTATATGTTTGACGTTTTCCTTGAGACACCTATTCAAAATACATTTATCAAGTGCAATATTTATTTAATGGATTTAATCACAGTGATCATATTAAGAATTGCTCTTGCAGCCTAGACTTGTGACAATGGGTTGACTGTGTTACTCTAGTTTATGTGTGACAGGACCACATGCCCCTCTAGTGTGTAAGCTTCAGGGGACAATTGGGGACATATTTCAGTGGTATTGCTATTTAAATTCTCTCTCCAAATATATGGATGCCATCTCAGGGGTATTGAATTTGGTAGCCCTTTTTTACCCAGAGTCCTTACCACAAGCATTTCCCAACAAGGAAATCAACCATGCAGTAGATGATCTTCCAGTGCTTCAAGCCTTCTAAAAGGGAATGATGTCAAGCAATGCTCCTTGCATTTTTAAGTCTTTGTGTAATTTACTGTAATTTTGGTGCATCTGTTGATGATTAATTTATATTTAAAATGTCAACATGTTCCACCAATATTAAACAATCACAAGCATTTAGGGCTTAATTAATTTGTTAGAAGTTACTCTTTTTTGTCAGACCTTGAGTGGTGACATGTGAGACCCTGAGTTCAATTCTCAGCACTGAAAGAAATAAAGAAAATGTATTTTCAGCTAAATGAGCTAAAGGGCAGACCTCTCACAGACAAGATTTGAAACCTTTAAAGGAGTTCAAAAGGTATCTTGTTGCATGGTTCTGTATGCTTTGAACAAGTTTTGGAGTTGTCAGAACACTTTTCTTCCTCTTATCATCTTGTGCTTCAGAATTATCCCATGAGGCATGGAGGGCATGTAACTTTGTCTGCATCTCATGAAATTGAAAAAGGAAGTTCAAGGATGTCAGAATGTGCCCTATATCACAAGATCATATAGTGACAGCATTTGATTCTAAAGTTATTCTTTTAACTTCATTTCACATTTTTTGCTAGTGAATATCTCTATAGAGTACCAGAGATATGCACCTTTAAAAATGCAGTAAAAAAAGATGTATCTGTCAAAAGTACAGTGTTGGAAATATGTATTTGATGATATGAAAAAATACATTATATTCACTTGTGTCTTGGTTACTTTTCTTTGGTTGCTGAGACAAAATACCAGACACCAAAAATTAAGGAAAGGAAGGTTTATTTCTTACAGTTTGGAGGTTTCAGTCCATATCCAGTTAGCTCCAGAGAAGGGTGACATGGCTGAGGGGGCAGCTGTTCATGGCAGCTCACAAGCAGCAAGAGCAAAACAGAGCAGAAGAGCAGCAAAAGAGAGAGACCCAAAACCATTTCTTCCCTCCCTTATATAGTTTGCAGGCCCCACCCCTGGATGGGTTCAGCACTCACACTGATAATCCCAGTGCTAATCCCAGTGCTAAACCCAGCACTAGGCAATGAATCAATCACAAATGCTAGATTCAGCTGCTTCCATGACTACATGAGGCTTGTGGGGGGCCACCTATATAAAAACCACAACAACTTGCAAACAGAATGCTATTTTCTGTTTGAAAATGAGATACTCATATGATATCTTTTGTATGGTATTGGTCTGTCTTTTATCCAGACCCTCCCTCACTACCTCTATTTTTGTAGATTTTCTGTCTCTCTGTGTCTCCCTGTCATGTATGCACATACACTAGCACATGAATATGCACGTATACCTAACATTAATGCCATCTCTTTTTACAATCCATTGTTAGTATTTGGAAGGTATTTTGTCCCCCCACAAAAAATATAAGAAAAGTAATTGATTTGGAGGAAATGGCACTCTTGGTCTCCTGCTGCCAAGTCCCTATGTCAATGCTGTCTATTACTTTCCAGGCTGCTTAGATAAAGGAGTAGAACTACAAGTTATGTCAAGGTTATCTGTTCTTAATCAGAGTACAACCAAACCCAAGATTCAAGCAGATGTAAATATGCCTCTAGAAAACGTTAGTTTTCCAAGTACTCAGAAATAACAAAATAATTATTCAAAGAATTCTGAAATATATGATCCAAGTAGTATATTTCTAGTTTATAACTTTCAGAGTGTTTTGAACATTTATATGAAAACTCTCAATATAAATCTGAAATATCACCTAATTTTGGGCCTAGTCATTCAACACATATTCACTAAATATCTATTATCTGTTTGGCATCAATAAAGTCTTTTTTCTAGCTGCATTTTACAGTATCTCGCCATCAAGTGTTCTTTATTTAGAGTCTTCTAGTCATAATAAACAATTTTGTTTGTTAAATTTTTTCTAAAAGAGGATTTTTTTCTAAAGGAGGATTCAAGTAATTTATAAGATTGTACTAGTCTGTAAGTCTTGGATGATTAAGACGCATAAGCTATCCAAAAGCACAACATTGAGTGTAGACCTTTATAGTTTACCATGAACCAAACTAAAATCAACATGGATCAAAAATATAAATGCTAAAACAGAAGCAATCTGTTGGAACAATCTGCTGCAAGATAAAATATGTAAAATTCTTGAAGACATAGTTGTAGCCAAAGGTTTTCTGAACAGGACCCCAACAGCACAAGAAATAATACTGAGAATGAAAAAATGGGATTGTATCAAATTATAAAAGTTTTGTTCAGCACAAAAGACCGGCAACAAAGAGAATTAAGAGATCACTTACAGAATGGGAAATTATTTTTGCCAGTCATATCTCAAATAGTAGACTAACATCAAGAATATAATGAAAAAAAATACCCATCCAATAGAAACCACCCCCAAATAAAATACCCACTCAAAAAAATGACTGGTTACTTCTCAGAAAAAGCAGTATAGATGGTCAACGAATACCTGAAAACCTGTTCAACATTACAGGCCATTAGAGAAATACAAGTTAAAACAACACTGAGTTACCATCTTGTGCTAGAAAGAATGGCTATCATCAAGAAATCAAGTAATAACAAATATTGGTGAGGCTGCTGGAGAAAAAGGAACTCTTCTCCATTTTTGATAGGGAAATAAACTAGTATGATCACTATGCAAATCAGTATGGAGATTCTTCAAAGAGCTAAGGTGAGACATTCCATTCAACTCAGCTGCTCTTCTAGGTATCTCCTCAAAAGTTAGTCACCAGAGTAGAGTGACACATGCACATCCATGTTTATATCAGCACAATAATAATAACTGCATTTTGGAAACAACCTGTATGTCCACTGGCAGAAGAATGGATAAAGAACATGGGATATTTATGTACTGTGAAGTACTACTGTGCCATAAAGAAGAATAAACTTGAGTCATTTGTAGAGAAATGGATGTACCTTGTGACCATAATGTTAAGGGAAATAAATCAGAAACACAAGTTTAAATATCAGATGGTTTCTCTTGTATTAGAAACTTAAAATATCAAAAAAAAAAAAAGCTAGATGATAGGAATTAGGATATCTTTTTCAAATGAGAAGGGGAACAAGAAATGGAGGAATGGGGAGGGAAGGAAGACAAAAGTGATTAAAACAAGAGAATTGAAAAAAAGTGAAAATAGAGCTTTTGTAAGTGTGGAGAGGAACAAGACTTGGAGGGAAGAGGGAATGAGAGAAAGGAGAGATGACATAAAGAATTAAAATGTGTTACCTCCATGTACAAACTCCCCAGAACAAATGTAATCATCACGTACTTCAAGCCCGCTAATGCAAAAAAAGAAAAAAGGATAAAGGATAAAAAAGTAACAGTGTTTGATCGCTTGACCTTCACTCCACTCTTTGACGTTCCAAGCAGCTCCGTCAGCTCAGATTCTGTAACACCCCTTTGATATTCTGCTATTCTCTCCTGAGAAGAACATCTGCTTCTCTTGCTTCTCCCTTTATCTTTGCCCCATTCTTTCTCTGGATTTGGTCCTTCCAGCCAATGATCATTTTAGCACATAGTAAAATTTTTTCAACCCTTTGATTGGTTTATTGTCATAAAATTTTATGAGATACATTTGACTTTACTAAGTGCTATGTTCCACCTTTACATGAGCAGGTATAATCCAGGAATAGTAAACCTGTCAAGTTCCAACAATGCCCCTCTCAGGTATGCTCCTATCATAGATTTCCCTCATGGACCATGCTGCTTTTCCTCTAGACAGCTTCAGATGTTTTGGCCATAGACAAGTAGAACCATCTCCCAAAACGTCTATGGTTGATCCTCAAATTATAACATTTCTGCTACCCCTAAAGAGCTCTAAGTGTATTTTCTGTGTCCCCAGTCTCCAAATTCCAGAATGCTCCTCCACTGTGATTCACACGGCACTGCCTTCTACACTAGGTGATCGTATTATGTGCATCTGTGGAAATTTTGGAGCATATATGGTCCAGAACTAAGAAATATTGGCATACAGATCACCAGAGGAAACACAGGTGAAGTTGGCCATTCTGTAGCCTGTCTGCTGAGTCCCAGAGGTCCAGTGTCTTCTCTAGTGTCTGCTTCACTAGGAATTTTCCAGTCTCCCTGGATCTCTCATGTCAGATGCCACAGATGGGCATGGGCCACCTTCAATGCCTGGGGCTCACAACTGCCTTGGACTGGAACATACACAGTGGCAGGAAAGCTGTTAGGAGACTTTCTGAGCAGAACATGTGGTCAGAGAAGCTGCCTTTGCCATGCTTATATCCTGGTCAACACAGAGTCAACCGACAAGTGAAATTCTTTGAAGACTTAAATTCTACCTCTGTAAAATATGTAGGTTTCAATAACCCCAAGCAAACTGAATGCCCAACACCAACAAGATTTATCTTAGGCTCTAAAATTTAGGTTCTAAGTATGGAATATATGGTATTTTATAACAATTATATTCAGAAATTGAGGAAGGACAATCCAGGGCCTGATTGCAAACATAAAAAGCCCTTTATCACTAATTAAAGCAGAAATATTGCAATATAGATCCATATGCTGAATGATGAATTTTATGAATAGCAAAAATGTGGAAAAAATATCATTTTATTAAAATAAATATTACAGGGCTGTATTTTATATACTTTATCTTATTAATAATTCAGATTACAATTTCAAGGCACATTGTTTTTCCTTTGAATAATATTTTTTCATATGGAAAACTATTTACTTGTCCTATCAGGATTCACTTGGAAATATATGTTTTGGAAATATTTTACTAATTTTACCTTGCTGTAGTGTTCTTCAGGTATGTGAGTATTTTGTAGCAGGAAGAAAAGAAATTGCATACCTCTGAAATTAATCAGACACAGTGCTACAACAACAGAGAATATTTCAGAAGAAAGGAAAGAAGGAAGAAAAAATATCTTTTAAAATCTTCAGCTTATGAATAGGAATTTAAATTCATAAAAATGCAATAGAATCTGCATTCATCATTCTAGAAGTACTGTACTGAAGGACCACACCTTTAGCTCTTCACTCGGGTGTGAAAAGACAGAGCTCTTTAAAGAGGGCTCCCGTGTCACTGAAAAGAACTGATTGAAAGAAGATGATAACTCAGGGTATGTCCTTAGCGCTGGAAGTTTCCAAGAACCCAGAATCACCCAATTGGAAGTACTGTAGTTCAGTATCTTACACACTGCAGGAATTTGCCCAGCAGTTCCTATCCTATACGTGCTCCTGTGGCCTCTGCTTGTAAGTAAATATCAGTGACTTGGGAGCACCGCGTCAACATGGAGTCATTTGGTTCTTATACAGTTCTTTATTTTGGGAAATGTTTTCTCTAGTTTTTTGCTTGTTTGTTTGTGGTTTGCTTTTGTTGTTGTTGTTGTGTTTTGTGTTTTAAAGAACTAGTTTTACCCATGGGGGATAAAGGCCCACATCCATGAATAAAGTCAGCTAGTTTCGTCTCTGCAATGTTTGCTGTCCCTCTCTTCTCCTCCTCTTGCTCCCCCTCCTCCTTGCATTTTTGTTTTGACAAATTTCCTCCTTTCTGTTTTGTCCTCTGTGCACAGCTCCTGTACTCTCTGTGCTCAATTTCTCCAAGCCTCTTGTGAAGGACAGTACAATAATGTTTTCAGGACATGTGGTCTGTAATGTCATTTGATAAGCTCGATTAAGGCTTAGAGCTATATGCATTTTAAAAATATCTCATTCTTCACAAGCAATGCCCCATAGGCCGACCATCAGTAGCTTGCCAAGTGTATTTTCACAAAGTGGTGAGTGGTGAACGTGCTGGTAATTCTCAG
>RJWT010028685.1:0-15141 GCA_004365215.1 Cuniculus paca | reverse complement strand
TTATAGTTCTTCTTTTGGAGGGGGAGGTTTTGAGACAGGGTTTCACCATGCAGTTCAGGGTGGCCTTGAATTCACTACTAGCCCACGTTGGCCTTGAACTCAGTGATTCCCCTGCCTCAGCCTCCAGAGCGTTGGCATTACAGGCATGCACCAGCCCGGTCTACAGTTCATTCTTAGCAGGTAGGACATTCTGATCTCCAGGGGCCAGTTACAGGCCAGCAGGGAAGCCAAGCCTTTGTCTGGAATGCGCAGGCGTAAGCAACCCCAGCTCACTGGTTAACCCTTCCCAACACACAGGTGCTTGAATGAGAACACCACACTGGGTTCAGTCCCCAGCATTACAGAAAGGAAAAATGTAAAAAAAAAAAAAAGAAAAGAAAAAGAAAACATGACTTCTAATCCTGTTGAGTTTATATGACGATTTTAGCGCTCACATAAATTGTAACAGCTTTCATTTTAAAAAAAGGTTGTATTATCCATTTTTAGTATTTTGAATTTTTACTAATTTGAAATTTACTAAAGTGAAAGTCAGTGTTTTCTACATTTCACATCAGCTCAAAGCACGGATTACATGGCCATGACAGGATAATCCAAACTTGCAGGACTCTGCGTGACACCTGATGAAAAGAAAATCAACACAACAATCCCACGCTCACCCTTTCTCTGGGGTGCTGCCCAAAGAAGTCTGGGTGGACGGCGAAGTAGAAAGGCCTCAAGGCAGTGACCGCCTCTGCTCCGGACAAAGCTCGGGAGTAGTGGAACCCGTGCGGGCGGATCTGCTCGAGGTGGAACCTTGTAAAGAGACGTGGTTAGTTATTCTCAGTCCCAGAAACACATTCTCAACGAGGAAGCGACAGTCAAGTTAAAAGTACTCTGCAGGAAAAACACCGTAGGAGCAAAACAGAAATTTTGCAGTCTCTCGAAATCTCTTAGGTTTTAGAAACAGTGGCTCTATATTCCTCTAATGCAATGAGAAATATTAAGCAACGGCACCATCTCTCCTCCCACCCACTTTAAAATATTAACTGGCTTCACTACAAACGATGAGTTTTCTTTATAAAGTACAGTGTTTTTGTTCTGGCCCCCAGTGAAAAACCAAAGCTCAAAGCTTACCTCCTCAAAGGTCTCAGGTGGCGAAACATTTCTCAATACGTATGTATGTCAACTTCCAGGCATTCATCAATTGCTTAAAAAGTTAACCAGGTAGTACAAATGAGTAAGTGCAATTTAAAATTAAAAAGATAATACAGTATCACCTCCCAAAATGAAATACTTAGGTGTTAAACAAAGTATGTACACAATCTAGATGAGGAAAACCACAGAACTTTGGTAAAAGAAATCGAAGAACTAATTAAGTGGTGAGAGATGTCCCACGTTCCTGGGTAAGAGTCAGTACTGTCAAGGTGTCGGTTCTTCCCAATTTGGTCTACAGATTCAATACAATTCTTATCGGTATCTGTGACAGTTAAACTGGACTGCCAACTTGATTGGCTTGTGAGCTGCCTCCAGGCTAGTAAGGTGTGCTTCTGGGCATCTCCGGTGGGTCATGGAGGAGGAACCTTGGGTGCTTTCCCTGGTCCCTCACTTCTCTGGTGCTACTCCCCTGCTCTGCTTTCTAGCCACCATGAAACTTAAGCAGCAGCTTTGCTCTGCCAGGCCCTTCTATTATGGTGCTTCTGCCAGCCAAGCACGGACTGAATTCCCCAAAACCGTTAGCCAAATAAACCTCTCGTCCTTAGTTGTGTGTTGGGAATTTGGTCCAATATAATACCTCAGTGTGTACTTTTGTAGATATTGACAAAACAGATTCTAAAGTTTATAGAGAGGCAAGAGATCCAGAGTAGCCAACTTAATATTGAAGAAGAAAGTGGGAAGACTGATACTGTTTGATGTCAAAATTTACTCAAGACAGTGGGGTACTGCCAAAAGAAAAAGATAACTGGAAAAAAATCGAGACGACCTTGGGTATGTAGATGACTTTTTAGATAGGATACCAAAGGCATCATTCATAAAAGAAATAATATGCTGGACATTATGTTTTAAAACTTCTGCTCTTGTGAAAGCTGTGATGGAAGAAAAGCCACACACTTGGGGAAAAACACACATCTGTGAATGGACTGTTATCCACAATAGACAATAAACTCTTCCACTCAACAAGAAAATCATCCAGTCAAAAAATGGACAAACACCTGACCAGACGCCTGCCAAGACGACAACACAGACGGCATGCAATCGCATGGAAAGATGTTTAGCATCAATGGCACCAGGGAATTGCAAATTAACATAATGCGGTAACAGCCACAGCTGACAGAACCACCTCACCCAAACCCAAAACAAAGGCAACACTGAATGGTGCCAAGGGTGTGGGGTAAAGGAGCTCTCCTCACTGTGAGTGTACAACACTGGCAGCTTTTTACAAACCAAGCACACGCTCATCACACCATCTAGCAATGGTATTTACCCAAAAGAACTGCCAGTGCAGGTCCGCACCAGAACCTGCACACACAGGTTTACAACAGTAGCCTTATTCGACACTTGGAATAATAAATATGTCCTTTAGCCATAAATTACGGTACATTCAGATAACAGAATTATTATTCGGGCTAAAAAAAAAAACTATTGAGTTATGAAAAGACACAGAGGAAGCCTAACTGGATATTACTAAAAAGAAAAACTGAAGCCGGGCCTGGTGGCTCACACCTGTAATCCCAGCACGCAGGAGGCTGAGACAGGAGGATCATTGTGAGTTTGAGACCAGCCTGGGCTACAAAGTGAGCTCAAGGCCAGTCTGAACAGCACGGTGAGACCCTGTCTCAAAAAGACAAGGGCTGGGGATCTAGCTCAGTGGCCTAAGCGCCTGCCTGGCAAGCGCAAGGTTGTGAGTTTGATCCCTGGTGCCACAAAAAAAAAAAAAAAGAAAAAGAAAAAGTGACTCTCAAAAGTTGGGCAGTGTTGGGCAGGGAGGAATCAACGGTCAGAGTCCAGGGGTTTTGGGGCAGCAAAACTGCTCATGAAACCACAGTGGTGGAAACCTGTCCTGCACACCACCAAAAGTGATCTCTTCAGGGTGGACACTGGGTGACAACCGCAGGTCAGCATGGGGTAACTGATGGGCACCCTATACCAAGTGATGTGGAACACAGACAGTGAGGGTAGGGTATGCAGGAACTCAACTTTCTGCTTAATTGAGCTGTGAACCCAAGTTTACTCTAAAAATCAGTTTTGGGCTGGGGATATGGCTCAGTGGCACAGCACCTGCCTTGCAAGTGCAAGGTTGTGAGTTCAATTCCCAGTACAAAAAAAAAAAAAAGCAAAAAACCCCATCAGTTTTATCTTTTTTTGGTACCAGGGATCGAACTCACGACCTCGTGCTTGCCAGGCAAGCATGCCACTGAGCTAAAGCTCCAGCCCTTGTCTTTTTGAGACAGTCTCTCTATGCCATTCAGGCTGGCCTTGAGCTCACTTTGTAGCCCAGGCTGGTCTCAGACTGGCAATGATCCTCCTGCCTCAGCCTCCTGAGAGCTGGGATTAGAGGAATGCGTCACTACGCCTGACTCAGTTTTACCTTTAAAGAGTCAAACAGGTAAAAAAGCAGAAGAGATTTGAAATTACATTAATTTTTCCATGTTAGATCTTTAGAAAGACATTCAAGTATACTACAGTCTGCCAAATGGCTAATAATGGCTGTCAGTGGGTGGAAGGGTATTAAGGGTTTTTTTTTTCTTAGTCCCAAGTTTATTTACAAAAAACACATGAAATTTTTTCTTAAAAAAAAAATCGAAGTTTTTTTTTTAGCATACAAATGATAGAAAATGACTGTGGCAGGAAATGAGCACTGTGCATTACTGCAGGCCTCTGCCATGGGAAGGGTCTCAGGACGGTCCTGGACTGTGGACTCAATCTATTCACTTATTTTTGCAGTGCCCACGACCTGCACATCCTTGGCAAGTGCTCTACCATTGAGTTATATCCCCAATCCTTCATGTTTTCATTTGACTAAGAAAATTTATGCCATCTTACTGCCTAGATTCTAGTGAATGAGCTCAGTTTAAGAGCAAGATTGGCTGTCATTAGACAGCAAATCTGTGGACACCCTGATGTTGGCCTTCCCTGACAGTCTCCTAATAACCAACCCATCCTTCCTTCTCCCTGTTCCCCAGTGCCGAGTAAGCCCCGGGCCACCCATGTGCTAAGTCAGTGTTGTACTATGGAGCTGTACCCTCAGGATTCCTTACTGACGTTCGGTCTGGGACATAAAGCACATTGTACACACAACAGCATAATACAGCATGTTGTAGAATCATTTCTATCATAGATAAAGCAAAATTTTAAAAATTCTGTAAAGTACTGGTCTTCAGTCATTCAGAAAAATGAGTTCATTTGCTATTCATTTTGCAATCACAGGGTTTCATTACGGCTCATATCCAGGTGTCTCCCCCAAGGTCTCACGTGCCTATAGGTGGGACTTTGGGGAGGTGGCTGCATCAGAGGTGTGTGACACTGGACTGGTCCACTAATGGGGTTAGCATAGTTCTGGGGTTGGATGATGGGACTTACAGAAGAGGGAAGACCCAGCTGGGTGGCTGGAACCACTGGTGGTACAAATGGATATAATCACTTTTATCAGTCTTTTCACTAGTAACAAAAAGCCACACAATGGACGGTCATGCAAGTATCACTGGCAGTTCAGGCCACTTAGCGCAGAGACAGGAATCACGGCCCTGTGGGAATGTGTTAATGCTTGGAAAACGAGGCAACAAATTCTCCTATGTTTGTATTTTCAAAGTCTGAGACGTTAAACCACTGAATCGTGGTTTCCAAATGCAGAAGGAAATGTTTAGCAACAGGGTATTACAGGTTGAAAAGTGTCCCCCACCCCCATTTTTATGAGTCCATGTTTACAGTACAGGGCAATCACACTCCTGGTGGGCACTGGCACGTGTGCACGGCACTTCGTGATTCTTTCTTCTTCCTGGTCCCTGCCTCACCTCCTTCTTTGCTCCATCACTTGAGCCCCTTCCCATCTGAGAAAGGGCTCTGTTTCCCATTATCTTTTATTTTGCTCTGTATTTATAGTCTGGTTTTGTATACAAGAGAAATCATGCAACAGTTAAGCCTGTGTATCTGATTTGTTTCATTTAACACCATGGTCTCAAGGTGCATCCATTTTCCTCCAAATGACTCAAGACTTCCCCACATTGTGGCATAGTAGTCTTCCGTTGTGTACAATTACTACACCGAAAGGTTTCCTGCCTGCCTTTGTACGTGTGTGTGTATACACATGTGTGTACTGGGCACTGAACACAGGGCTTTTGCACTAAACTACATTCTCAGACCTTAACAAAATTCGTTTTTAACAATTTTTGAGACAGGATTTCGCTAAGTCACTAAGTTGCCAAGGCTGGACTTGAGACCTCCTGCTTTAGCCTCTTGGCTTGCTGGGATGACAGGATGACAACTACACCTGGCTTGACCTGCTTTTTCTGTAAGTGATTTTTCTACTTCGGGAGAGTAAGAGAATGAGAATGAGGGCCTGTGTGGTCTAAGAGGTAAACAGCCACTGGGAGCTTCTGAGTACAGTACTTGAGATGGGGTCGATCCAAACTGAGAGGTGTTAAGTGTAAAGTAGCCAATGGACTTTGAAGCCTGAATACAAAGAATGCAAAGTAGCTCTTAATTTTATATTGCTACAGTTGAGATGACTAAGTTTAATTTCATCTGTTTCTTATTTGAGACATGGTCTTATTATGTTGCAAGGCTGCCCTTGAACTCAAGATCCTCCTTGCTTCTGCCTCCTGAGTAGCTAGGGCTGTGGTTATCCACATTATCCTTTTACTTTTTTACAAGTAAAATACAGCTGGGGGTGTAGCTCAGTGGTAGAGGGCTCACTTAGCAAGTACAAAGTCCTGAGTTCAGTCCCCAGTAACACCCACCCATCCCCACAGGTAAAACACAACCTAGTTTTAACTGTGTTCTGTAATTTACGATTAGAAAACTAAAGTAGTTGAAGCTCACATTCCTTTCTACTTGACCATGCTGACCTAAGCCAGTGTAAGGCAAAGATCACTGAAGCAGATGCAACACGGAAAGGACGCATGATGGCTAGGAATGGGGAGTGGGGGTGGGAGTGGAAGGGACCTTTGTCTCCATCTGTCTTCCAGACTGCCGCTGAGCACAGGCAGGCGAAGGCATTTCCCGAGTCTGTTTCCCCATCCACTGGGCAATGTGGTGCTTCATAGCAGTCTGCGTACCCCAAGTTTCTTTAATGTGAAACAGCTCATGCACTTTTTCTCAGCATGTTAACGATTTGAAGGGATCAGCAGTGAACTTTCTACAATTAAAAAAGCTTTAATGGTACATGAAGACCTTAAAGAAAACCAACCAACCAACCAATCCCACAATTCCTTCCTTGGGTTTAAGAAGCAAACGTCCAGTGGCTTGAAGGGTCACATGTTCCATGACAGCAAACAGCCTGGGAATCTGAATGTAGCTGAAAAAGCTAGAGATCTCAAATCCTTTTATAAAACATTGAATTAAGCAGGGCGTGGTGATGCACATCTGTAATCCTAGTACGTGGGAGGCTGAGGCAGGAGGATCATAAGTCTGAGGCCAACCTGGGCCACATAGTGAGTTCAAGGTCAATCTAAACTACATAGTGAGACCCTCTCTCAAAGCAAACAAACAACAACAAACTGAAGTGACACTACTACATTAAAAAACAAACTAATTTTGGTGCAACAGGGATTTATTTATATGAAGATGCCTACAGACTTAAAAGATACTTCATTTTGCTATCTACACAACCAAATTACTGTTCTGAGATAATCATTTCCTATAAAAAATCATTGGAAAAATTAAAAGTGTATTTTCTGGCTCTGTTTAAGAGTTAGAATGGAAACCAAGCGCCCCCTGCAGTCCTGAGTCTTGGGTTCAGTGTTCTCCTAAGTTCTTTAAGATCGGGCTCTGAGGACGGAGAGGAAGCTGTGATCTGATCAGGCTCTAGTTTTGGAAAAGACAAAAGGGATAATCGTAGAGAAAAAGAAAAAACCTTTAGGAAAATTCTCAAATCAGCCGGTTGGGGCCCAGAGCTCTGGGTCGGGGCTCATCAGTCCATTCGAGTATGACAACCACTACTTTAGGAACACAGGATTCTGGGGTGTCTGTTAGAAAACTTTTAACCTTAGACTTTAAAAATACCTGTTAAATACAAATTTAGAGAAGTCTTTATAGATACAGTCTAACGCTTAAAATCAAATGTGGATTTAAAATTGTTGCTTGTGCTAGACTAGTTTCTTGCTGCCTGTATGTTTTACCTACATTTTTTTTGGCCTTCTGAGACAGTGTCTCACCAGGTAGTTCAGGCTGGCCTCAAACTCCTGGCTCTGCTCCTGCCTCAGCCTCCCAGGAGTGTTGGGATAACAGATGTGTGCCTCAACACCCGGCTTGCTATACCTACTTTTGAAATTTAAAAAAATGAAATTCCACGTGGAGAGGATGTTTGAGCCCACTAGGGTTACCTGCTTTTGCATGTGGCACAGCTGCTGGTTTAGTCCTCTGCTTTGCAAGACAGAGAAGCCAGTTTTATCACTTCAGGTAAAAATAAGCAGGCCCTGCGAAAATGAAATCCTAAGGCTGATAACCACAACATCAGCCTTTTAATCTAGTCCGAAAATACAACTCCTAAGAAGCCCTCGAAGTTCAGATCTGATTTTTCTTTTTTTCTTTTTTCTTTTTTTTGGTACAGGGAATTGAACTCAGGACCTCGCGCTTGCCAGGCAGGCGCTGTACCGCTGAGTTATATTCCCAGTCCCAAATCTGATGTTCTCTTAAAGGACTGTCACACAGAAAATCCAATCACGGTCAGCAGATTCGAGTAACAGTGCTTCCCAGTGGCCTGGGGCATCCACACCCAAGAAGGCTTCTGGCCTCCGGAATTCCCACGGGAGCGGTTCCTGTCCACGCTCTTTACCCTTCCACTGGGAAAAGCCCGCAGGCCTGCCACACGCCCGACGAACTGTCCACACACACTAGCTTATTTGAAGAGCTTTCAAACAGGATCGAGAGTATAAATAATTACTGGCGGTCCACCAGCGGGCAGGTGATGGCGGGTCACCGGTCCCTCCAGGGGACTCAAGGGGCCTCCCCGACACTGAGTACCAGGCAGGCCCTGTTGAAAACACTGGGAACGGAAAACCGTGAACGCAATTCCAGGCCTCAAAAATCACAGCATCCAGGAAGGCAGGAGGAGACCAAGCCTGGAGCTCCGAGGAACGTGTGCCCCGCAGCCGCGCAGGGTATCGGGGAAGCGGGGAAGCGGGGAAGCGGGGAAGCGGGGTGGGGGAGGGCCCGAGAACGCGCTTCCCAGCACCCCCGGATTCGCTTTTCCAGAAATAAAATTTCAAATTCTAACCTAAATTTTGTACCACGTGAGGCAGCAACCCCCTGTGCAGTTTTAAACCCAATTTAGTGGACGGGCGGCCAAACCGATGAGAAGTCCAAATTCCGGGCCAGCACGCGTAAGGACGCACTCCGCGTCCCTTCAGAGACAGTCGCCGGCTGCGCCCGGCCCGCGCAGGCCCCGGGGCTCGGGGGCTCGGGGGCTCGGGGGCTCGGGGGCTCGGGGGCTCGGGGGCTCGGGGGCGCCGCCCTGGCCCGGCCTCCGCGCGCGAGCCGCCGTGCCCCGACGTCAATTCGGGCTGCCGTCCGCCTCCCGAGCTCCCGCCGCCAGACCGGACCCTCGGCGCCTCCCGCCAGTCACGGGCCGGGACGCTCTAGGGCGCACGGAGCCCCGACCCCCGACCCCCGACCCCCGACCCCAGGCGCCCCCCAGAGCCTTACAGTCCTCGCCGGCATCCGCGGGGGTTCTGCGCCGGAGCGAAGACGCGCGCTCCTGCTGCCGGGCCGCGCGAGAGCGCAGGCGCAGCAGCCGCAGGGCCGCCTCCTGCCTCGCGCCCCGCCCCGATCCCTGCGGGGCCGCACGTCCGCGCCCCGGGCCAGAAGGAGTGGGCGCACGCCGTACTCTCATTGGCTGGAGCGCGCCGGGGCCCCGCCCAGGGCGCCTGTGAGCAGCCGAGGCGAAGGCCGGCACGCGGCCGTGCCCCTAGGAGCGGACGTCAGCACCCGGGACCGCCCCCTACCTCTGATTGGGCGGCAGGTGGCAGTTGCCTTGGGGCGGGCGACTGAGCACAAGCCGTCGCGGGAGCGCATGCGCAAACCGTCCCGCCCCGCCCCCAGCCGCGCGGGGGCACAGGTCTCCGACTCCAACGTCTCCCCGAGCCCAGAGTCTTCCTCGCGGGGACGCAGCCGACTGCGGCTCGCATTCTCCGCTGCCTTCCTGGCCAGTTTTAAATGTGAAGCCGTCGGCGTGGGCTTCTCAGTTTTGTTCGCTCCTGTAGCGTTTTTCCTGCTGGCAGACCGGGGGCGGCCTTTCCACCTCCCTCCCCGCGGGCGCCCGCGTCAGGCACCAGCAGGACGCCTGCTTTTCCAGCACCGAGCCTCGCGACTTCGCCGGGACCACGCGTCCGATGCTGTCCCAGAAAATCCCTCTCCCCTGCGTCCTCGCACCGCGCCGCGGCGGCTCCGTGCCCTCGGCCCTGGCCGCGCCCCCTCCTCAGGTCTCCCGGGCCCAGGAGCCCATTTAATTTTCCTCCTCCTGCGGGACGGATCGTGGACTCATCCCAAAGATGCTAACCTTACCGTAAAGCCAACTCTCTAGTCATAGCACTTGTCGTATTGCCTTATTCAGACCTTTCTTCCTCTAAATGATTTTATGATTTAAGGCGGGGGTGGGGGGTAGGTCACAGATGGGTCCAAGTCCGTGGTCTGTTAGGAACCCAGCAAACAAATCTGTCGGGAGGCAAGCTAAACGTGTACTTACAGCTGCTCCCCACCCATGGCATTGCCACCTGAGCTCAGCCTTCTGTCCAATCGGGCAGGGGCTATATTCTCAGAGGAGAGCAATCCTCACACCATAGATCCAGGCTGTGAGCTCCTGAGATAGGATGCCCGGTACCCTCAGTGAGCTGAGGCGGTGATGGGAGCACTTGGGAGCAGCTGCAAAACTATTGCATCAGCAGAGAAACCAATTGCTTGCAGACTCAGATCAGTGAGTGCAAGTGATACGCTGTATCTGGTGAGGAGCTTTTGTGGCAAGGGAGTTGATGTACCTCAGTTGTACAGCAGCACCTGGTGGCAGGCTTTAAGGCAGAATCTGACACTAGCTCATGCACAGCCCACTCTTTTACCACTTCCTTCCACACCTCTTTTCTGCACTGCATACTTGTCTCAATCACGTTTTGGTAAGCCCACAAGCTAATCCTATCAAAAAATGCATAAGAACAAATGTCACTAGAGGGCTTCTTCGAAAAGGGGGAAAGACTGAAGAGACAGAAGACTCTAAGATGCCAACAAAACGAAAAATGCATTTAAAAGGAAATACCAAGTGTCCTACTTAAATTATGGTTTCATTTCAGCAGATGACTCGCATTCTCCAAGCCTGCATATAATACAGGGTGACCAGCTGTCCAACAAAGCAATGAAATCTCCAAACAATTCTTGTTTGGATAGTTAACTAGTGGTATTTTTTTGAAAAGTATTTTTAGTCACATCCAATGTATCATAAATCACAAATTTGCAACAGAGTAGAGTATCTCAGATACACTAAAGGAAAACTGCTGTGATGGTAATTTAAGTTTTTGGTACAGATCAGAGGGTGCTCTGGAATTTCAGTGCTCCAGTCATCTCAGTATTACTTTACTATTCTTGATTACAGATGCAGAATAGCTTTAGAGACTGAACTGAGTACACACTAAACCCATCTGATATCCCTAGAGGTTTTTTTTCCCCCTGAAAAATCCTATTATTTTTCCTCTAAATGCTGCATAGTATTCAGTTTCTAACTTTTTTCATTGTTTGGATTTCAGAATAAAAAGGGTTTTACCGTACAGTACTTAGATTCTCCTAAAGTGAAGACATAATTTGAAAAATCATTTTCAGTGTAAATAAAACCAGTATGAATTACATAAACCAGTGAGAATCTTTGTTGCTTGAAAACTCCTACTGTAAGTCATAAAGTATAAAAACTGAATACAGTGAAAACAATATTTTTATTGCCTTTTATTGTCAACAATGATTACTTGAACTTAAAAAAAAAAAACAAACCAAGCAACACCTTTATTAACTAACGGTTACTGAAAAGCCAAACCTTTCCAGCCCACTTCATATTCTCTTTCAGCCACTTCAGGGCTGAACAGTGTTCCAAACTGTAAACCTGTTCCTTATTAACATTGACGGTCATGTGCTTAATGAAAAGCTTTGGGTCCGATATGCGAGCAGCCAAAATTAACCTCTTGACTGCAGCCTGGTAATCATCCTTGTTCCGAGATTTGTTTTCTTCACACCTATAAAGCAAATAGCTCACAAAGTCAGAAATTCTAAAAAGCAGCACTATGATTTCTTCAAAAAAGCCACTTATTGGTTCAAAACTATGATAGTCATTTTTACTCTATTCTTTTAGAAGTGGCTTTCAAATGTTTTGAACCATGGCCTACAGAAGGGCATTTTATATTATGACCCAGCAACACAACTTTATGTGTAAAAGAATTAATGTTCCATAAAGCAAGACTTACCCTAATGGTGATGTGTTCTGTTTCCTACTGTCTTTCATTTTTAGTAATGCTGGTTGGAAAACACTAAAATGATTTCATCATGAGATAGGCTGCAACTAATGGTTTGAAAATCACTGATTTAAAATACAGTTAATTACCTATATCCTTATATTTGCAAAGAATGCCTATACAACTACTCATTATACTGTATAAATATTCTATGTAATGACGTTTTTAATAATGATAATGCTAGTTTTATCTTGATATTGGTTATTTTTAGATAGCGGCAAAAATTTAACACATACCTAATGTGGCAACAGAAACTCTATAACTATATACCTCTGTTACATTTCTAGTTATTTTCTTCAGGCCTGCCTAACTAAAGATGATTCACTTAGTGCTCGAATGTACTTCTCATAGCTTTTCTACCAGATCCACCTGCCACAAACTGTGACTGTGTTTACTTGCATGAAATTACATTACGGCCCTCTGGGCTAGGGAATGGGAAGTACCTAGAACAGAGATGAGGCTTTTCTGATAGGAATCATTTTCCCCTGTGTTCATGCTTCCTGCTCTCAGTGCCCTGGGCGCAGCACCTTCTGAGTATGATCTGGGCTGTGCTACCACCACCACGCGGCCACTGGAGACACAGAGGAGGCATGCACAGGACTGGGTCTGGTGTACAAATTGCACAGGAAGCAGTGCTGAAGAGAAAAACACAGCAGGTGCTTTGTCCTGCACCCTAGCTTAGAAGGGTGCTCTGGGTACGTTCCCACTGTGTGCAGTGTTTGAAAGTCTAAAGATGAACAAAATTCTCATGGAGATTCACGTAACAAGCAAGGCTCAGCATACTAACACCAAGAGGAATCGTACTGGCTTGGACAGAATCAAAGATCTGCTCATGTCACTTGCCAGGCACTATGGCTATGCAACACCCCAAATCCAACAACAAATAGGAGCTGCCCACGTGCAGGCACTGGAAAGCTACAATGATGGATGCCCCGTGCCCCAAAAGAGCCCTCTGAGAGCTCTAAGAAAAAAGGCTAATTTTAGTGGGGTTTAAACAAAGTGTAATGAGGGCCCCTGTCTTTCACAGAGGAGTTTTACCTCAGGCTAGCTTGAACCAAACTGCTGCAGGCTAAATGACTCTTACAATAACCACTGAAAACAGAGGTGACAATGTCCCACTGTCTCTTGGGCGTCAGGAGGGAGGTTTCTTGAGGGACACTGACCACCCCTTGTTCCCATTTCAAGGGTGCTTACAGTGAGCAACCTTGAAAGATCGCTTCTCCTTGGGGAGCAGAAGGTGGCTTTGCTCACAGCCCTCGCGCAGGGACACAGCATCCCTGCCAAATAGCCGGTGCACGTGCTTCCTCCCCGCTAACATGATTTGGGTCGCCCTCCTTGCTCCTCTTGCAACAGAGCCCACTGCATGGGCAGGGATCTGGAGGGGCACCTGTGGGCCCTAAAAGCTAGGATGATCCTCACAACTAGGCAGCTACCGTGCTGTTTGCTGTGCTGCCAGTATCAGTCCTGCTTGCACACAGGAGTCTCAGCTCTTAGGCTAGCTTGCGCCGAACTATTAGAGGGCTAACTCATAGCTTGTAAGTAGGGTGGAATTTCAGACCCTTCACAGTTCTTCCTTGACACAGGGCGTGAGTGCACTCTAGCCTCTCTCTCTCGAATTAGTCTGGGAGAAGTTAGTTAACAAACTAGGAAGATATTCAGGCACTGAGGTTTCCTGCCGAGGCATCTGAGTGAGTCATCTGGGGAAGGGTCCTTCAGCCCGTCACACAATCACAGGTGACCACAGCTCCTGACACCGACCCCACCGTGAAGAGCGTGGAGTACATCAAAGACCCTGAGCCAGAACATCCAGCTAAACTGCTCTGAGATTTCGGGTGCAAAGACGTGAAGAGAATGTTCGCTGCTCTAAGCCACTAGGTTTGAGGTAGTCTACTTTGGTGATGGAGAACTGAGATGAACAGACTTCCACCTGGCCGTGTGGTTTGTCAACACCAGTAAACAGAAGCAAAATCCCCACCAAGCAGCTCTCAAGCAAGAGCTGCAGGAGACCGTTCCTGACATTACAGGTTCTGGACAAGGCTAACAAGAAATCTGACTTGCAGGAGCCAAAATTCTGGGACTTTGAAACTAATGACTTGAAAAGGTGTCATGCTAGTCCAACATCTACATTTTAATATTTATGCATGCGTAACAACATTTTAAAATAGAGAAGATCGGCTGAAGGCTTTATTCAACAGTATTCTGAAGTGAATTTAACAACTATCATACAGGTCTCTTTTAGACCTGGTCCTTAGGTTTTTTGGGAGTGACCAAAAAGATAGTAACTTGTAGGTACAAATCTCCAAACAGGAGAAAGGTAACCTAAGTACCTAAAGACTCATTTCTTTCAACATCTAACACCTTTGAAGTCAGTAACACATTTACTGAATGCTACTGAGTATGTGTGTGTTGGGGGTGCTGGGGATCATGCGAAGCACGTGCTCTACCACTGAGCTGCATCTCTAACCCCTTGTTTTGGTTTTAAGCCTCAAATAGGGCTAATTCCCTTTTGTTTTTCTCTTTTTAGTCTTTTGAGACAGGGTTTTGCTATATAGTTCAGGCTGGCCTTGAATTCATGGCAATCTTCCTGTCTTGGCCTCCTAAAGCCCTGGGATTGCAGGCCTGTGCCACCATGCCTGGTAGGCCGAATTCTTTGTCAGTATAAATGCTAATGAAGTTTGTAACATATACACACAATGTATATTTAAATATAAATATATAAAACATTCATATTCTAGAGCAGGCCACATTGTCAAATCACAAGCCACATCAGAATGCAGATAGTTTTATCAACCAACCTTTTCAAAACTATTTGTAGCACCTGTGTAGAAGTTCCCGGACTCTGAATACTACTAGCATTACATACCAAGAAGATTTCAATAGCTAAAAGCATTTCAATCTCAGATAAATAACAAGGAATCAGTAGAAGTTTTCGGTATAAATTTCCCTCCAACGGTGGGTAGCAACCCAGACAAAGAGCACCTGAAAATTAAGTAATACATCAATTTGACTGTAACTCCAACCTAGACTTCCAAAATATCAAAGTATCCATAGGTAACAGTGACTTACAGAGTTTTTCTTCACAAGATTATACTAATTATATGATAGTGTATCTTTTTTTTTTTTTGGCTATACTGAGGGTTGATCCAAGGGTACTTTACCACTAACCGACATCCCTGGAATAGCTAGGATTACAGGATTACAGGTTTGTGCTACTATACCTGACTCTGAGTACAGCTGACATTACTTATTCTAAAATTCCTTTAAAATACTAAAGTGATACTTTGAGTTTCATGGTGGCGAATTTCCATTTATTCAAGCCATAGTAAGTACACTATAATTTCAGAATAATTAAAAAACCAGACTAGCTAATTAGGTTTCATTTTACTGAGCTTTGGTTTAATAGCAACTTTTAAATATTTATAATATACATTATATATTTAGCAGTCACATAACTATACTTTTTTTT